>SJYG01000861.1:560797-581111 GCA_006410535.1 Litocranius walleri
CCAAAAAAAAAAAAAAAAAAAAACTTCATGACTCAGATAATTACAATGGTGTGATCACTAACCTAGAACCACACATACTGGAGTGCAAAGCCACGTGTGCTTTAGGAAGCATCACTAATGAACAAAGTTAGTGGAGATGATGGAATTCCAGTTGAGCTATTTCAAATACTAAAAGATGATGCTGTGAAAGTGCTGCACTCAATATGCCAGCAAATTTGGAAAATCCAGCAGTGGCCACAAGATTAAAAAAAGTCATTTTCATTCTAATCTTAAAGAAAGGCAACGCCAAAAAATGTTCAAACTTCCACACAAATGCACTCATCTCACACGCTACCAAGGTAATGCTCAAATTCTCCAAGACAGGCTTCAACAGTATGTGAGCTATGAATTTCCAGATGTTCAAGTTACATTTAGAAAAGGCAGAGGAACTAGAGATTAAATTGCCAACATCCATTGGATCATTGAAAAATCAAGAGTTTCAGAAAAAAAAAAAAATCTACTGATTTATTTACTATACCAAAGCCTTTGACTGTGTGAATATTAAGAAACTGTGGAAAATTCTTAAAGAGATGGGAATACCAGACTACCTTATCTGTCTCTTGAGAAATTTGTATTCATGTCAAGAAGCAACAGTTAGAACTGGACTTGGAAAAAAACAGACTGGTTCCAAATTGGGAAAGGAGTGTGTCAAGTCTATATATTGTCACCCTGCCTGTTCAACTTATATGCAGAGTATATCATCATGAGAAATACTGGGCTAGATGAAGCACAAGCTGGAATCAAGATTGCCAAGAGAAATATGCACAATCTCACATATCTAGATGACACAACCCTTATGGTAGAAAGCAAAGAGGAACTGAATAACCTCTTAATGAAAGTTAAAGAGGAGAGTGAAAATGTTGACTTAAAGTTCAACATTCAGAAAACTAAGATCGTGGCATCCAGTCCCATTACACATGGTAAATAAATGAGGAAACATTGGAAACAGTGACAGACTTTATTTTTCTGGGCTTTAGAATCACTACAGATGGTGACTGCAGCCATGAAATTAAAAGATGGTTACTCTTTGTAAGGAAAGTTATGACCAAACCAGGCAACATATTAAAACACAGAAACATTACTTTGCCAATAAATGTCCTTCTAATAAAAGCTATGGTTTTTCCAGTAATGTATGGATGTGAGAGTTGGACTATAAAAAAAAGTCTGAGTGTCAAAGAATTGATGCTTTTGAACTGCAGTGTTGGAGAAGACTCTTGAGAGTCTCTTGTACTGCAAGGAGATCCAACCAGTCCATCCTAAAGGAAATCAGACATGAATATACATTGGAAGGACTGATGCTGAATCTGAAACTCCAATACTTTGGCCACCTGATGTGAAGCACTGACTCATTGGAAAAGACCCTGATGCTGGGAAAGATTGAGGGCAGGAGGAGAAGGGGACAACTGAAGATGATATGTTTGGATGGCATCATCAGCTCAATCAACATGAGTCTGAGTATGGTTCAGGACTGGTGATGGACACGGAAGCCTGGCGTGCTGCAGTCTATGGGTTCACCAACAGTCAGATATGACTTAGCAACTGAACTGAACTGATGCCAAACCATTCATAGACTGAATGCAGTCCTTATCAAACTACCAATGACATATTTTACACAAATAGAATAAGTAATTTCATGGTCCATATGGAAATACAAAACCCTAAATTGTCAAAGCAATCTAGAGAAGGAAGAAGGAAGTTTGAGGAAGCAAGCTTAGATTAAACCCTGAAGTTATAGTCATTAAGACAATATGGTACTGGGACAAAAGCAGAAATTTAGACAAATAGAACAAGAGAGAAAGCTCGAAGATAAATCAACACACCTATGGGCACCTTATCATTTACAAAGGATGGAAAAATATACAGTAGAGAAATAGCAGTTTCTTCAGTAAGTGATGTTGGGAAAACTGGATAGCAACACTTAAAAAAATGAAACTAGAACACTTCCTAACACCATACACAAATATAAACTCAAAGTGGGTTAAAGACCTAAATATAAGACCAGAAGCATTGACATAAATCTCTGTGACCCACATCCTAGAGTAATAGAAATAAGAACAAAAATAAACACATGAGATCTAATTAAACTTAAAAGTTTTTACACAGTGAAGTAGACTATAATCAAAGTGAAAAAATAACACTCAGAATGGGATAAAATAATAACAATTGAAATAAGTGACAAAGGATTTATCTCTAAAATTTACAAGCACCTCATGTAGCCCAATACCAGAAAAATAAGCAACCCAATTAACAAGTGGGTAGAAGACATAAAGAGACGTTTCTCCAAAGACATACAGATGACTAGTATAAACATGAAAATATGTTCAACACCACCCATTATTAGAGAAATACAAATCAAAACTACAATAAGGTATCATCTCACAACAATCAGAATGGACATCATCAAGGAGTATGCATACAATAAATGCTGGGGGGAGTGCGGAAAAAAGGGAACTCTTTTGCTTCATTGGTGGAATGCAAATTGATACAGCCACTTTGGAGAAAAGTATGGAGATTCCTTAATAAACTAGTAGTAAAACTAACATACCATCCAGCAATCCCACTTCTTGGCATATACAATCAAGAAACCATAATTGGAAAAAAAAAAAAAAGAACCCCAATGTTCATTGCAGCACTATTTACAATTGCTAAACATGGACGCAATCTACATGTCCAATGACAGATGAATGGATAAAGATGTTATGGTATATATTCACAATGAAATATTCAGTTCAGCTGCTCAGTTGTGTCTGACTCTTTGCAATCACATGAATCGCAGCACGCCAGGCCTCTTTGTCTATCACCGTCTCCTGGAGTTCACTCAGACTCACGTCCATCAAGTCAGTGATGCCATCTAGTCATCTCATCGTCTGTCGTCCCCTTCTCCTCCTGCCCCAATCCCTCCCAGCATCAGAGTCTTCTCCAATGAGTCACCTATTCGCATGAGGTGGCCAAAGTACTGGAGTTTCAGCTTTAGCATCATCCCTTCCACAGAAATCCCAGGGCTGATCTCCTTCAGAATGGATTGGTTGGATCTCCTTGCAGTCCAAGAGACTCGCAAGAGTCTTCTCCAACACCATAGTTCAGAAGCATCAATTCTTTGGCACTCTGCCTTCTTCACAGTCCAACTTACATCCATACATGACCACAGGAAAAACCATAGCCTTGACTAGACGGACCTTAGTAAGCAAAATAATGTCCCTGCTTTTGAATATACTATCTAAGTTGGTCATAACTTTTATTCCAAGAAGTAAGCATCTTTTAATTTCATGGCTGCAATCAGGTATAAAAAAGAGCACATTTGAGTGTATTCTAATGAGGTAGATGAACCTAGGGCCTATTATACTGAGTGAAATAAGTCAGAAAGAGAAATACCAACATCATATATCAAAGCATATATATGACATCTAGAAAAATGGTACTGATGATCCTACTTGCAGGGAAGCAAATGAGACACACACATAAGGAACAGACCTTTGGTCACAATTTGGGAGGGAGAAAGTGGGATGACTTGAGAGAGTAGTATTAACATATATACATTACTATATATAAAATAGCCAGTGGGTATTTATTGTATGATGCAGGGAACTCAATGTTGGTGATCTGTGACAACTTAGAGGGATGGAATGGGGAAGGTAGAGGGAGGGAGATTTAAGAGGCAGGGGACATGTGCATGAATCAGCATTGGCTGATTAATTTTGATAAATGGCAGAAACCATCAAAATATTGTAAAGGAATTATCCTGCAATTAAAAATTAAAAACAAATCTTAAAAAGAAAAAAAGGCAAAGTTAAGGAAGCATCTACAGAATGGCACCCTTCATCCACCTCAAAACAACGGACACATACAGACTGAAAGTGAAGGGTTGGAAAAAGATATTCCACGCAAATAGAGACCAAAAGAAAGCAGGAGTAGCAATACTCATATCTGATAAAATAGACTTTAAAAATAAAGCTGTGAAAAGAGACAAAGAAGGCCACTACATAATGATTAAAGGATCAATCCAAGAAGAAGATATAACAATTATAAATATATATGCACCCAACATAAGAGCACCACAATATGTAAGACAAATGCTAACAAGCATGAAAGAGGAAATTAACAATAACACGATAAGAGTGGGAGACTTTAATACCCCACTCACACCTATGAATAGATCAACTAAACAGAAAATTAACAAAGAAACGCAAACTTTAAATGATACAATAGACCAAATTGATATCTATAGGACATTTTGCCACAAAACAATGAATTTCACCTTCTTTTCAAGTGCTCACGGGACATTTTCCAAGATAGATCACATTCTGGGCCATAAATCTAACCTTGATAAATTCAAAAAAATCTAAATCATTCCAAGCATCTTTTCTGATCATAATGCACTAAGATTAGAACTCAACTACAGGAGAAAAAAAACTATTAAAAACTCCAATATTTGGAGGCTGAACAAAAATGAATGGGAATGAAAACACAACTACCCAAAACCTGTGGGACACTATAAAAGCAGTGCTAAGAGGAAAGTTCATAGCAATACAGGCATACCTCAAGAGACAAGAAAAAAGTCAAATAAATAACCTAACTCTACACCTAAAGCAACTAGAAAAGGAAGAAATGGAGAACTCCAGAGTTAGTAGAAGGAAATAAATCTTTAAAATAAGGGCATAAATGAATACAAAAGAAAGAAAAGAGACCATAGCATAAATCAACAAAACAAAAGCTAGTTCTTTAAAAGGATAAATAAAATTGACAAACCATTAGCCAGACTCATCAAGAAACAAAGAGAAAAATAATCAAATCAATAAAATTAGAAATGAAAATGGAGAGATCACAACAGACAACACAGAAATACAAAGGATCAAAAGAGACTACTATCAGCAATATATGCCAATAAAATAGACAACGTGGAAGAAATGGACAAATTCTTAGAAAAGTACAACTTTCCAAAAGGTGAACCAGGAAGAAATAGAAAACCTTAACAGACCCATCAAAAACATGAAAATTGAAACTGTAATCAGAAACCATCCAGCAAACAAAAGCCCAGGTCCAGATGGCTTCACAGCTGAATTCTACCAAAAATTTTGAGAAGAGCTAACACCTATCCTACTGAAACTCTTCCAGAAAATTGCAGAGGAAGGTAAACTTCCAAACTCATTCTATGAGGCCACCATCACCCTAATACCAAAACCTGATGAAGACGTCACAAAAAAAGAAAACTACAGGCCAATATCACTGATGAACATAGATGCAAAAATCCGTAACAAAATTCTAGCAATCAGAATCCAGCAACACATTAAAAAGATCATACACCATGACCAAGTGGGCTTCATTCCAGGGATGCAAGGATTCTTCAATATCTGCAAATCAGTCAATGTAATTCACCATATTAACAAATTGAAAAATAAAAGTCATATGATTATCTCAATAGATGCAGAGAAGGCTTTTGACAAAATTCAACATCCATTTGTGATAAAAACTCTCCAGAAAGCAGGAATAGAAGGAACATACCTCAACATAATAAAAGCTATATATGACAAACCCACAGCAAACATTATCCTCAATGGTGAAAAATTGAAAGCATTTCCCCTAAAGTCAGGAACAAGACAAGGGTGACTTTCACCGCTACTATTCAATATAGTTCTGGAAGTTTTGGCCACAGCAATCAGAGCAGAAAAAGAAATAAAAGGAATCCAAATTGGAAAAGAAGAAGTAAAACTCTCACTATTTGCAGATGACATGATCTTCTACATAGAAAATCCTAAAGAATCCACCAGAAAACTACTAGAGCTAATCAGGGAATATAGTAAAGTTGCAGGATATAAAATCAACACTCAGAAATCCCTTGCATTCCTATACATGTTAACATGCTGGGGGTTTTTAAGTGTACCATGATTATGGAAATCATTAACACTGATGGAAACTGAGTGGACAGTATATACAAATTTTCTGTTCTAATTCTGCAGCATCTATCTAAGTATAAAATTACTTCGAAATGGTATTTTCAAGACTAAATAGAATATAAAAGTATTAAATAAAAAGAATATAACAGTACAATAATGACATTAAAATTGTAAAGTTTAAAACTTATTAATGTAGAATTCGTGAAAATACTTTTGTCAAAATAAACTGCACCCATGTAACTAAATGTTAGCTAAATTTACACTAGGACAACAGTGAATGCAGTCCTTGTGTCATGTGAACAGCCAAGAGTCAAATATTATCAAGATCACAGTGAGATCTGCAGTTATAAAAATAATATAATATTACAACTTCTGGGATCATATAGCAGTCAATTTGTTAATCATTATTTTCTTCTGAACCTGACAAAGTTTCTTTGGTTCTCTTGATTGAGTGTTATAAATCATCAAAGGTACACAAACCACTTTAAAATTGAAAAACTACCCTAATCCAGTACATGCTTTCTGGGATTAACATTCTCTTCTAGTCTGTTCAAAGGATATATATATATATATATATATATATATAAATGGCTTTCAATGTATCTTTCAGATATTTCTTTGTGAAGTAGTTTATGACATGAACCACTTTAATTTATCCAATAATGGCTCTCTATGTACCAAACTTAAAAGCCATTTCCTATGCCCTTGTTTAAATAGATCACTTCCCTATATTTTTGTCATTGATGGTCTATAATTCCTCTGAAAATTCAATCTCTAAGACTATATGATGTCTTACAGTTTGAATACTTCTAGCCATTTCTTTAGCCTCTGCTAGTGTAAGTAACACCTTTAATAATGCCTTAAGCTGCTGTAGATTCTACTTTTTCTGTACTTCAAATATTGTTGTTCTGCAGTAGCATATTTGTAGTATAGCATTTGTCTTTTTCTCTATCCCTCACTTGAATGTCAGCTCCTTGAAGGAACAGTTTGCTTTATTTATCGTTATTTTCCTGAAGTTTGACACTTGATAGGTAAAAGCATTTAATGAATGAATGATGAAGATATATGAAAAATCCCAGCAGCAATGTACAACACTTTATATGTTTTAATAGAAAGCAATAAATGCATGATGCAGAACAATTTGTGATATAGAAAGTTTGTCTGTTCCATATTTTGTGTGGAGATCATATTTTTCACCTTTTTTTTAAAAAAACTTTCATCATAGATAATAAAATTGAGCACTGAGATTCAGGGGGAGATTAAATTTCAAAGGAAGTGTTTTTTCATTCTTCTCCCCACCCCCCCAGAAGAGACTACAAATGAGAAATAGAAATATAGACAGGGATCAAATAATTTAGAGGAAAGGTTTGCAAATTGATCCAGAGATATATAAACAATTATAAATACTAGTCTTTTTTTTTTTTTTTTCTTTCTGGCCTTGTGTGATAGTGAATTTATTGTATCAGCTTACCAAGAAACAGAATCCAGATATCTGGCCAACCATGACTATACATTGTTGTTAAGGTATTTTATTTAATGATTATTGTTTAGTCACTCTCTTATCTGACTCCTTGTGACTCCCATAGACTGCAGCACAACAGGCTTCCCTGTCCTTCACTATCTCCCACAGTTTGCTCAAACTCATGTACATTGAGTCTATTATATGCCATTCAACCATAACATTCTCTGTCATCTCCTTCTCCTAATGTTCTTTTTGTTTGTTTTTTATTTGTTTTATTTTTATTTTTTTAATTAATTTATTTATTTTTTAAATTACAATACTGTATTTGTTTTGCCATACATTGACATGTATTAGCCACAGGTGAACACAATCTCCCAGTGCCGAAGCCCCCTCCCACCTCCCACCCCACACCATCTACCTGAATCATCCTGTGCACCAGCCCCATGCATCCTGCATCCTGCATTGAACATAGACTGGTGCTTCATTCTTAATCCTTCCCAGCATCAGGTTATTTCCCAATGAGTCAGCACTTTTCATGTTATGGCCAAAGTATTAGACACTCAGCAGCAGTCCTTCCAATGAATATTCAGGGTTGATATCCTTTAGGATTGACTGGTTTCAACTACTTGTTATTCAAGGGACTATTTAGAGTCTTCTCTGGTACCGCAATTCAAAAGAATTAATTATTTGGCTCTCAGCCCTCTTTATTTTGCAGCTCTCAAATCCATAAAGGACTACTGGAAAAACCATAGCTTTGACTGTATGGACCTTTGTTGGCAAAGAAATGTCTGTTTTTTCTGTGTGTATTTGTATTTTTTTTTTTAATTGGAGGCTAATTACTTTAAATATTGTATTGTTCTGCCATGTTGTCTAGGTTAGTCATAACTTTTCTTCCAAGGAGCAAACTGCTGGAGTCCAGCTCCAGCAGCTAAGGATTCAACCTGAAGAGATGGACAGTGTTGGCGATGAAGCAGCCTCTCAGTTTTCTTGTGGACTGCCTGTTTATTTCAAGTTTAAGATTCTTTTTTATACTTTTACAAAAATATTAGGCCAGATGTTTCAGTTTCCCCTTCCCAGATTTATTATCTCCATAAATCATAGTTGCTCTTCAAACAGAGTTCCTGCTTCAGTGATTCTCTCAGAATCAGCCTTATCATTTATTAGCTACCTCCTCTAAGGTGTTCTATAGTTAACTTGTTTTTACATTGTAACTCATGCTACATTCCTCAGTTTACTACTTATCTTCCTAAATCCTATTTGCCCTAACATCCTGAGCTCACTATCTTTTAAAAAATCTTCTAGCTAGAGTGTCTCTAAAAATTCCTAACTTCTATAAGTATAGTAAAATATGCTAACTTTAAAACATTCCTTAAATCTTTAACTTTAACTGTTTTAATAATTTCTAAGCCCTAAATTCAGTAAACTTCTTTGCCATAAACATTCTCCTCACAAATAGGCTTCAGATAGCAATCCCTCCCATGGCCTCAAGCTAGAGCTTATATGCTCATCCTGGAACACTCTTTTGTAAAAGTCCTTGAACAAATGTCAATGATTAACTTTATGAATTATTTTCTTAGCACAGCTGCAGAAGGCTTTGCACCTTCTCATGATCCTCTCAAGAAAAATAAGCACCTTCAGTTCAGTTCAGTTGCTCAGTCGTGTCCGACTCTTTGTGACCCCATGAATTGCAGCACGCCAGGCATCCCTGTCCATCATCGACTCCCAGAGTTCACTCAGATTCCCATTCATCGAGTCAGTGATGCCATACAGCCGTCTCATCCTCTGTCGTCCTCTTCTCCTCCTGCTCCCAATCCCTCCCAGCATCAGAGTCTTTTCCAATGAGTCAATTCTTTGCATGAGGTGGCCAAAGTACTGGAGTTTCAGCTTTAGCATCATTCCTTCCAAAGAAATACCAGAGCTGATCTCCTTCAAAATGGACTCGTTGGATCTTCTTGCAGTCCAAGGGACTCTCAAGAGTCTTCTCCAACACCACAGTTCAAAAGCATCAATTCTTTGGCACTCAGCTTTCTTCACAGTCCAACTCTCACATCCATACATGACTATTGGAAAAGCCATAGCCTTGACTAGATGCACCTTGGCTGGCAAAGTAATGTCTCTTCTTGTGAATATGCTATCTAGGTTGGTCATAACTTTTCTTCTAAGGAGTAAGCATCTTTTCATTTCATGGTTGCAGTCCCCATCTGCAGTGATTTTGGAGCTCCCCAAAATAAAATCTGACATTGTTTCCACTGTTTCCCCATCTATTTCCCATGAAGTTGTCAAGGGAGTGTATGTTCCCTGGTTCTTTGTCTCGTCACAACAAAGATTTGGAGTGACGGACATTAAAGCCCTCAGTGTGTCACAGCTCTCAGGTCTTGTACAAACCTTATTACAGCTCTTAGGCAAATCAGTGTTACCGGTCTATTTTATTTAGAAGATAGCAGGAGAATCCATCCTTGAATCTTGAGGGCATGCCAACCCAAAGACTTGAAGAGAAGAGAGTGGAAGAACGCATGGGGGAGGGAGAGAGAGAAAGAGGGAGAGAGAGAGAAAGAAACAGAGAGAAAGATCACACACACGTGGGAGAGAAAGAGAGAGACAGAGAGAGCAATTTGACTCTTCCTTTTATATGTTTTCTTTTACCTGGGCCCGCCTTATGCAAATTGGGCTTAGCCAGGAGTGCTGTTTGTCCTATCTGAAGTCTTCACACTGGTCCTTGGACCTTCCTTTGACCGTCCTTGAATTTTTTTTTTTTTTTTTTTTTTGCCACCACCGTTTTGGATTCCATTTCCCTATTCTACCTACCTAACAAAGTGATGGGACCAGATGCCATGATCTTCTTTTTCTGAATGTTGAGCTTTAAGCCAACTTTTTTATTCTCCTCTTTTACTTTCATCAAGAGACTTTTTAGTTCCTCTTCACTTTCTGCCATAAGGGTGGTGTCATCTGCATATCTGAGGTTATTGGTATTTCTCCCAACAATCTTGACTCCAGCTTGTTTCTTCCAGTCCAGCGTTTCTCATGATGTATTCTGCATATAAGTTAAATAAGCAGAGTGACAGTATACAACTTGACATATTCCTTTTCCTATTTGGAACCAGTCTGTTGTTCCATGTCCAGTTCTAACTGTTGCTTCCACCTTAGTATTCGTTTTCAGTCAACTCAGCTGAGGAGAGGAAAAGACAAGCCAGAATTACAAGGCCTAACTCCTTAATCCCAGGTCCATGCCTGCAGAATGAGGAGAGGGTGCTGGGGGCCGTGCCTCCATTTTGTCAGTAATGAATAACGTTGCTCCTGACAGCAAACGTGTTTTAATTTTATGGCTGCAAACGTGTTTTAATTTTATCACCATCTGCAGCAATCTTGGAGTCGAGAAAAAATAAAGTCAGCCACTATTTCCACTCTTTCTCATCTATTTGCCATGAAGTTGTGGGACTGGATGCAATGATCTTAGTTTTCTGAATGTTGAGTTTTAAGCCAGCTTTTTCACTCTCCTCTTTCACTTTCATCAAGAGGATCTTTAGTTTCCCTTCACTTTCTGCCATTTGGGTTTTGTTATATGCATATCTGAGGTTATTAATACTTCTCCTGGTAATCTTGATTCCATCTAGCCTGGTGTTTCATATTTTGTACTCTGCATAGTATTTATATAAGGAGGGTGACAGCATACAATTTTGATGTGCTCCTTTCCCAATTTGGAACCAATTATTTTTTTTTCCATATCCAGCTCTAATTTTTGTTCCTTGCCCTGAAAACAAGT
Organism: Litocranius walleri; assembly: GCA_006410535.1. Lineage (NCBI taxonomy): Eukaryota > Metazoa > Chordata > Mammalia > Artiodactyla > Bovidae > Litocranius > Litocranius walleri. The sequence continues at coordinate 571,950 of SJYG01000861.1, forward strand.
TTCTCAAGAGGCAGGTAAAGTGGGTTTATATGCTCATCTATGTGTGAATAACCCTTTGTGTGTAAATGTGTGTGTGTTTGGGTGTGTGTGTGTGATGCACACAATCAAAAGGTTTAGCATAGTCAATGAAGTAGAAGTAGATGTTTTATAGCAATTTTTGCTTTATCTACAATCCAACATATATTGGTAATTTGATTTCTAATTCCTCTGCAATTTCTACATCCAACTGTACATCTAGAAAATATCTGTTCACATAATGTTGAAGCCTAGTTTAAGGGATTTTGAGCCTTGCATTGCTAGCGTGTGAGATGAGGGCAATTGAACAGTAGCTTTAACTTTCTTTGGGGTTGAAAGAAAAGAAAACTTACCTTTTCCAATCCTGTGGCCACTACTGAGTTTTCCAAATTTGCTGGCATATTGTGTGTAGCACATTAATAACATCATTTTCTAGGATTTGAAATAGCTCCACTGGAATTCCTTACCTACGCAGAATGAAAACTACCATCACAAAAAACTAATCAAACTGATCACATGGGCCATAACCTTGTCTAATTCAGTGAAACAATGAGCCATATGATGTAGGGCCACTCAAGAAGGATGGGTCACGGAGGAGAGCTCTGACCAAACGTGGTCCACTGGAGAACGGAATGGCAAATCACTTCAGTACTCTTGCCTTGAGAACCCCATGAACAGTATGAAAAGGCAAAAAGATATGATGCTGAAAGATGAACTCCCCAGTTTGCTGCTGCTGCTGCTTAATCACTTCAGTCATGTCCAACTCTGTGCAACCCCATAGATGGCAGCCCGCCAGGCTCCCCCATCCTTGGGATTCTTCAGGCTGACAGGTTCCAAATATACTACTGGAGATCAGTGGAGAAATAACATGAGAAAGAAGAAACAGATAGAGTAAAAGTGAAAATAACGCCCTGTTGTGGATGTAACTGGTGGTGGAAGTAAAGTCTGATGCTGTGAAGAACAAAATTGCATAGGAACCTAGATTGTTAGGTTCATGAATCAAGGTAAATTGAAAGTGGTCAAATAGGAGATGACAAGAGTGAACATTGGCATTTTAGGAATCAGTGAACTTAAATGGACTGGAATGGGTTAATTTAGCTCAGATGACCAATATATCTACTACTTGGGGCAAGAATTCCTTAAATAAATGGAGTAGGCATGAGAGTCAACAAAAGAGGCTGAAATGTCGTACTTGGGTGCATTCTCAAAAATGAAAGAACGATCGCTATTCATTTGCAGGGCAAAGAATTCAATATCAGAGTAATCCAAGTCCATGTCCCAACCAGTAATGTGGAAGAAGCTGAAGTTGAATGATTCTATTAAGACCTACAAGACTTTATCTGACTAACACCCCCCAAAAGATGTCCTTTTCATCATAGGTGACTGGAATGCAAAAGTAGGAAGTCAAGAGATACCTAGAATAACAGGCATATTTGGCCTAGGAGTAAAAAATGAAGCCAGGTAAAGACTAACTGAGTTTTGGCAAGAAAACAGACTGGTCATAGCAAACACATTATTTCAACAACACAAGAGAAGACTCTACCCATGGTCATCACTGGATGGTTAATACCAAAATCAGATTGGTTATATTCTTTACCAATGATGGAGAAGCTCTATACAGTCAGTAAAAACAAGACTGTGACCTGACTGTGGCTCAGACCATGAACCCCTTATTGCCAAATTCAGACTTACATTGAAGAACATAGGAAAAACCACTAGACAATTCAGCTATGACCTAAATCAAACCCTTTATGATTATAGAGTGAAAGTGACAGATAGATTCAAGGGATTAGATCTGATATACAGACATGCCTGAAGAACTATGAATGGAGGTTTGTTACAGTGTACAGGAGGAAGTGATCAAGACCATCTCCAAGAAAAGGAAATGCAAAAAGACAAAATGGTTTTCTGAGGCCTTAAAAATAGCTGAGAAAAGTTTAAGGCAAAAGAGAAAAGGAAAGGTGTACCCGTTTGAATGCATAGTTCCAAACAATGGCATGGAGATAAGAAAGCCTTCCTCAGTGATCAATTCAAAGAAATAGGGGAAAACAAAAGAATGGGAAATATTAGAGATCTCTTCAAGAAAATCAGTGATGCAAAGTGAATATTTCATGAAAAGATGGGCACAATACAGGACAGAAAAGTTATGGACCTAATAGAGCAGAAGATATTAAGAAGAGGTGGCAAGAATATTCGAAAAGAACTTCATGACCCACGTGGTGTGATCACTAACCTAGAGCCAGATATACTGGAATGTGTAATCAAATGGGCCTTGGGAAGCATCTCGACAAACAAAGCTAGAGAAGCTGATGGAATTCCAGATGAATTATTTCAAATCCTAAAAGTTGATGCTGTTAAAGTGCTGTGCTCAATATGCCAGCAAATTTGGAAAGCTCAGCAGTGGCCACAGGCCTGAAAAAGGTCAGTTTTCATTTCAATGCCTAAGAAAGACAATGCCAAAGAATGTTCCAACTACCACAGAAATGCTCTCATCTTACAAACTAGCAAAGTAATACTCAAAGTTCTACAAGCCAGGCCTCAACAATATGTGAACTGTGAATTCCCAGTTGTTTATGTTGAATTTAGAAAAGTCAGAGGAAACAAAGATCAAATTGCCAACATATGTTGGATCTTCATAAAAGCAAGAGTTCCAGGAAAAAATCTACATCTGCTTTATTGATTACACCAAAGTCTTTGACTGTGTGGATCACAATAAAATGTGGAAAATTCTGAAAGAGATGGGAATGCCAGATCATCTCCCCTGTCTCCTCAGAAATCTGTTTGCCAGTAAAGAAGCAGCAGTGAGAACTGGACATGGAACAAAAGACTCATTTCAAATTGAGAACAGAGCATATCAAGTCTGTATATTGTCACCCTGCTTATTTAATTTATATAAAAAGTATATCATGAGATATGCTGAGCTAGATGAAGAACAACCTGGAATCAAGATTGCCAGGAAAAATATCAATAACCTCAGATACATAGATGACTCCACCCTTATAGCAGAATGTGAATAATAATAAAATAAAACCTCTTCATGAAAGTGAAAGAAGAGAGAGAAAACATTGGCTTAAAGCTCAGCATTCAGAAAACTAACATTATGGCATCTGGTCCCATCACTTCATGGCAAATAGATGGGGAAACAATGGAAGCAGTGACAGACTTCAGTTTTGGGGGTTCCAAATTACTGATGATGCTGACTGCAGCCATGAAATTAAAAAATGTTTGCTCCTTGGAAGAAAAGCTATGACCAACCTAGACAGCTTATTAAAAAGCAGAGATATTATTTTGCCAACAAAATCTATCTACTCAAAGCTATGTTTTTTTCAATAGGCATGTATGGATGTGTGAGTTGGACTACAAAGAAAGCTGAGCACCGAAGAATTGATGCTTTTGAACTGTGATGTTGGAGAAGACTCTTGAGAGTCCCTTGGACTGCAAGAAGATCTAACCAGTCAGTCCTAAAGGAAGTCATTCTTGAGTATTCATTTTAAGGAATGATGCTGAAGCGAAACTCTAATACTTTGACCACCTAATTTGAAGAACTGTATCATTGGAAAAGACCCTGATGTTGGGAAAGATTGAAGGAAGGAGGAGAAGAGGGCTACAGATGATGAGATGGTTGAATGGCATCACCAACTCGATGGACATGAGTTGAGCAAGCTCTGGGTTTGGTGATGAACAAGGAAGCCTGGTGTGCTGTAGTCCATGGGTTCACAAAGAGTCAGACATGACTGACAGATTGAACTGACTGACACTAGCTTTGCTTTTAGTTATGCTTTCTGAGGCACACTTGACTTCACAAGCCGGGATGTCTGGCTCTAGGTAAATAACCACACCATCTTGGTTATCTAGGCCTTTAAGTCCTTTTCTATACAATTCTTCTGAATATTCTTACCACTTCTTAATCTGTTCTGCTTCTGGTAAGCTCATATAATTTCTGTCCTTTAGTGTGCTCATTCTTGCATGGATTGTTTCCTTCATATGTATAATATTCTTGAAGATTTCTAGCTTTTCCTATTTCTCTATTTGTCTTGTTCACTTAGGGAAAGTTTCTTCTCACTCCTTACTATTCTTTGGAAGTTTCCATTCAGTTGGGTATATATTTTCCTTTCTTCTTTTCCTTTAGTGTTCTTCTTTTCTCAGCTATTTGTAAAACCTCCTCAGACAACCATCTTGCTTTCTTGGATTTCTTTTTCTTGGGGATGGTTTTGGTCACTGTCTGTTATTCAAATTTGATGAACTTCCATCCATAGTTCTTAAGTCACTCTATCAGATGTAATGACTTGAATATTTTTGTCAATTTTTTTACTGCATAATCATGAAAATTTTGATTTAGGTCATACCTGCATGGCCTACTGATTTTTCCTACTTTCTACAACTTCAGTCTGAATTGTGCAATAAAAGCTCATGATCTGAGCCACAGTCAGCAGTTGACTGCAGAGTGCTTCTGTATATTCAGGTGCTGAGGAATATACTAACTTTGATTTCAGTATTCACCCTCTGGTGATGTCCATGTGTAAAGTCATCCTTTGTGTTTTTCATTTCATTTCAGTTCAGTTCAGCCATTCAGTCATGTCCGACTCTTTGTGACCCCATGAACCGCAGCACACCAGGCCTCCCTGTCCGTCACCAACTCCTGGAGTTCACTCAAACTCATGTCCATTGACTCAGTAATGCCATCCAACCATCTCATCCTCTGTAATTCCCTTCTCCTCCTGCCTTCAATATTTCCCAGCATCAGGATCTTTTCAAATGAATCAGCCCTTCTTATTACGTGGCCAAAGTATTGGAGTTTCAGCTGCAATATCAGTCCCTCCAATGAATAACCAAGACTGATCTCTTAGGATGGACTGGATGGATCTCCTTGCAGTTCAAGGGACTTTCAAATGTCTTCTCCAACACCACAGTTCAAAAACATCAATTCTTCTGCATTCAGCTTTCTTTATACTCCAACTCTCATATTCATACATGGCTACTGGAAAAGCCGTAGCTTTGACTAGATGAATATTTGTTGGCAAAATAATGTCTTTGTGTTTCAATATGCTTCCTAGGTTGGTCATAACTTTCCTTCCAAGGAGTAAGCATCTTTTAATTTCATGGCTGCAATCACCATCTGCAGTGATTTTGGAGCCCCCCAAATATAAAGTCTGACGCTCTTTCCACTGTTGTCCTGTCTATTTGCCATGAAGTAATGGGACTGGATGCCATGATCTTATTTTTCTGAATGTTTAGCTTTAAGCCAACATTTTCACCCTCCTCTTTCACTTTCATCAAGAGGCTCATTATTTCTTCTTTACTTTCTTCCATAAGGGTGATGTCATCTGCATATCAGAGATTATTGATACTTCTCCTAACAATCTTGATTCCAGCTTGTGCTTCCTCCAGCCCAGCATTTCTCATGATGAACTCTGCCTATAAACTAAATAAGCTGGGTGACAATATACAGCCTTGACATACTCCTTTTCCTACTTGAAACCAGTCAGTTGTTCCATGTCCAGTTCCAACTACTGCTTCTTGACATGCATATAGGTTTCTCAAGAGGCATGTCAGGTGGTCTGGTATTCCTATCTCTTGAAGAATTTTCCACAGCTTATGTATTCACACAGTCAAAGGCTTTGGCATAGTCAATAAAGCAGAAATATATGTTTCTTTTTTTTTTCTTTTTTCTGGAACTCACTTGCTTTTTTGATGATCCAATGTATGTGAGCAACTTTATCTCTGGTTCCTCTGCCTTTTCTAAAACCAGCTTGAACATCTGGAAGTTCATGGTTCACAACTGCTGAAGCCTGCCTTGGAGAATTTTGAGCATTACTTTTTTAGCCTGTGAGATGAGTACAATTGTGTGGTAGTTTGAGCATTCTTTGGCATTGTCTGTCTTTGGGATTGGAATAAAAACTGATCTTTTCCATTCCTGTGGCCACAGATAAGTTTTCTAAATTTGCTGACATATTGAATGCAACACTTTCACAACGTCATCTTTTAGGATTTGAAACTGTTCAACTGTAATTCCATCACCTCTAGATGAGGGTGTTTGATATGTCTAGTGTGGTCTTTGGCTAAAACTCTGTTAGCCTTTGTTCTACCTCCTTTTGCAGGCCAAATTTGCCTGTTACTGTAGGTATCTCTTGACTTCCTACTTTTGCATTCCAACTCCATATGATGAAAAGAACATCTTTTGTGTGTGTGTGTGTGTGAGTTAGTTCTAGAAGTTCTTGTAGGTCTTCATAGAACTGTTCAACTTTAGCTTCTTTTACATTAGTGGTTGGCATGTAGGTATGAATCACTGTGACGTTGAATGGATTACCCTGGAAACAAACCAAGATCATTCTGTGGTTTTTGAGGCTGCACATAAATACTGAATTTTAGACTCTTAGTTGACTATGAAATTTATTCCATTTCTTCTATGGGATTCCTGCCCACAGTTGTGGATATAATAGTCATCTGAATTTATGTTGCATATTTCTTTCCATTTTATTCCATTGATTCTAAAATGTCAATGTTCACTCTTATCATATCCTGTTTGACCACCAACATAACTTGATTCATAGACCTAACTTCCCAGGTTCCTATGCAATATTGTTTTTTCCGTCATAGAATTGACTTTCACCACTATACATTTCCCCAGTTTGGCATGTATTTTGGTTTAGCCTTTTCACTAATTCTAGAGCTATGTCTCTGCTCTTCCCCAGTAGCCTATTGGTCACCTATTATCCTGTAAAATAGGAGAGGGTCATCTTTCAGTGTCACATCATTTTGACTATTTGTATATTCATAGGATTCTCAAGGCAAGAATACGTAAGTGGTTTTCCATTCCCTTCTATGTGGACTACATTTTGTCAGAACTCTCCAGCATGAACTGTTCATCTTGGATGGCCCTGCGAGGTATGGCTTATGGTTCACTGAGTTACACAAGACTATGATCCAGTTGAATATTTAGCTTAATTTTCTGTGACTTTGGTTTTCATTCTAGAGATCACAGGTTTGAAGTTCTTGCTGTTTCTATTTGCTTTCTGTTGGATAAGGATAAGGGGCTTGTGTAAGCTTCCTGCTGGGAGGGAATGGTTATGGGGGAAACTGGGTCTTGCTCTGGTGGGCAGGCCCATGCTCAGTAAATCCTTAGTCCAATTTTCTGGTTTTTTTTTTTTCTTTTTTTTTTTTTAATTTTTATTTATTTATTTATTTTTTAATTACAATACTGTATTTGTTTTGCCATACATTGACATGTATGGGAAGAGCTGTGCATACACCCCACCCCCAGCCCCAGCCCAGTTTGTTGCTTGGCCTGAGGTAGCCCAGTTCTGGAGTCTATGGGATCTATGACAGGGCTAATGGCAACCTCCTTCAAAAGCACATATGCCAACGTGCTGCACCTCCCAAGATTGCTGTTGCCAGTGCTGCTGACCCAGTGCAGGCCATTGTTGACCCATAGTTCTACCAGAGACTCCAAAACACTTACAGGCAAGTTTGGCACATTATTTTGTGGGGTCACTGTTCTTTTTCCTTGGGTCCTTGTGCTCACAAACGTTTGTTTGTGCCCTCCAAAATCTGATTGTTTCCCCAGTCCTGTGCAAGTTGTGTTAGCCAATCTTACTGACTTTAAAAGTCAGATTCCCTGGGGATTCCCTGTCCCTATGCCAGATCCCCTGATTGAGTAGTCTGAATTGGGTCCTAGACCCTTCAAAACAGTATGAGCACTTCTTTGGTAAAAATGTTGTCCAGTTTGTGGGTCAATCCCAGTGGCTGTATGGTAGGACTAATGATGACTTCCTCCAAGTGGACTTATGACACATGCCCCATGTCCACGACTGTTGCTGTCAGTGTCCCCATCCCTGCACCAGGCCACTGCTGACCAACACCTTGACAGTAGGCCCTTACAGGCAGGTCTGGCTCAGTCTCTTGTGGGGGTTACTGCTCTTTTTCCTGCATCCTAATGAGCATAATATTTTGTTTGTGCCTTCGAAGAATCTCTGGCAGATATGGGGTTTGATTTTAATTTAATTACAGCCCTCTTACCATCTCATTGCAATGTTTCCTTTGTCCTTGGGAGTGGGTTATCTCTTTTGGGTGGGTTCCAGCATTTTCCTGTTGATGGTTTTTATAAACTAGTTAAGATTTTGGTGTTCTTGCATGAGAAGATGAATACACATCATGTGGGTAGCATACATATTTTTATTTAATTATATTAGCATTTAAATAAATATGTTTTGAGTAATGGAGATAGCCCTCCTTAATGTAGGCAGGCCTCAACTATTCAGTTGAAAGCTTAAAGAAAAATAATAAAATTTTCCAAAGAAAAGAGAATTTCACCAACAGTCTTCACAATTGAACTGCACCACTAGCTTGTTTCTGGGTCTCCAGATTATTGGCCTACCTTGCAGATTTTGAATTTACCAGTCTCCATAATTGTATGAGCCAGTTCCTTTTAACAAATGTCTCTAGAGAGATTAGATAGATAGATAAGTAAACAGATAGATGATACATAAATAGATGGATAGATAGATAAGTGGTAGGTAGAGATGAGAGAACAGAAGGAGGCGAAAAATGAAAGTTTTAGTCACTCAGCCCTCTCTGGTTCTTTGCAATCCTAATGAGGAGCCTAGCAAGCTCCTCTTTCCATGGAATTTTCCAGGCAAGAATACTGGAGTGGGTAGTCATTCCCTTTTCCAGGGTATCTTTCCAATCCAGGGATTGAACCCAGGTCTCCCATATTGCAAGCAGATTCTTTACCTTCTGAACCACTAGGTAGTTAGAGAGATACATAGACAGATGATAGATAAGAGGTGTATAGTGATGAGAGGGAAAGAGGAGGCAGAGAGGGATACAGATATTATTAGTTTTGGTTATCTGGAGAAAGCTGACTACAACAGCTTGTAAGTTTATATTTAAGTATGCCTATGAAAAACACACACAATTCTATAGGAAGTGCAGAAGTGACAGAGTGATAGAGTACTAAATTCACTAAAGATGATATAAAATATTCAGAAGGAAGAAAAATATTTTGGTTAACAATGATATAAAGGCAGAGGTAGCTTGCCTGAAAATCTTTGGCAGAAAGTAATATTTCAAAATTAATTTAGCCATCTATTCAATTAAAGTCAGCATATGGGCCAAATATTGATAACACTGTATTACTGTTATTTTAAT
>SJYG01000861.1:586721-609521 GCA_006410535.1 Litocranius walleri
TAGAGGATCCTGCTGTGAGTTATGTCGGAGAGTGTTTTGCCTATGTTCTCCTCTAGGAGTTTTATAGTTTCTGGTCTTACATTTAGATCTTTAATCCATTTTGAGTTTATTTTTGTGTATGGTGTTAGAAAGAGGTCTAGTTTCATTCTTTTACAAGTGGTTGACCAGTTTTCCCAGCACCACCTGTTAAAGAGACTGTCTTTACTCCATTGTATATTCTTGCCTCCTTTGTCGAAGATAAGGTGTCCATAGGTGTGTGGATTTATCTCTGGGCTTTCTATTTTGTTCCATTGATCTATATTTCTGTCTTTGCGCCAGTACCATACTGTCTTAATGACTGTGGCTCTGTAGTAGAGCCTAAAGTCAGGCAGGTTGATTCCTCCAGTTCCATTCTTCTTTCTCAAGATTGCTTTGGCTATTCGAGGTTTTTTGTATTTCCATACAAATCTTGAGATTATTTGATCTAGTTCTGTGAAAAATACTGCTGGTAGCTTGATGGGAATTGCATTGAATCTGTAGATTGCTTTAGGTAGTATACTCATTTTCACAATATTGACTCTTCCAACCCATGAGCATGGTATATTTCTCCATCTATTAGTGTCCTCTTTGATTTCTTTCATCAATGTTTTATAGTTTTCGATATATAGGTCTTTAGTTTCTTTAGGTAGGAATATTCCTAAGTATTTTATGCTTTTCGTTGCAATGGTGAATGGAATTGTTTCCTTAACTTCTTTTTCTACTTTCTCATTGTTAGTGTATAGGAATGCAAGGGATTTCTGAGTGTTGATTTTATATCCTGCAACTTTACTATATTCACTGATTAGCTCTAGTAGTTTTCTGGTGGAGTCTTTAGGATTTTCTATGTAGAGGATCATGTCATCTGCAAACAGTGAGAGTTTTACTTCTTCTTTTCCAATTTGGATTCCTTGTATTTCTTTTTCTGCTCTGATCGCTGTGGCCAAAACTTCCAGTACGATGTTGAAGAGTAGTGGTGAAAGTGGACACCCTTGTCTTGTTCCTGACTTTAGGGGAAACGGTTTCAGTTTTTCACCATTGAGGATAATGTTAGCTGTGGGTTTGTCATATATAGCTTTTATTATGTTGAGGTATGTTCCTTCTATTCCTGCTTTCTGGAGAGTTTTTATCATGAATGGATGTTGAATTTTGTCAAAGGCTTTTTCTGCATCTATTGAGATAATCATATGATTTTTATTTCAGTTCAGATCAGTCATCCAGTCATTTCGAACTATTTGCGACCCCATGAATCGCAGCATGCCAGGACTCCCTGTCCATCACCAACTCCCAGAATTCACACAAACTCATGTGCATCGAGTTGGTAATGCCATCCAGCCATCTCATCCTCCTTCTTTCTCTTGCCCCCATTCCCTCTCAACATCAGGGTCTTTTCCAGTGAGTCAACTCTACGCATGAGGTGGCCAAAGTACTGGAGTTTCAGCTTCAGAATCATTCCCTCTAAAGAAATCCCAGGGCTGACCTCCTTCAGAATGGACTGGTTGGATCTCCTTGCAGTCCAAGGGACTCTCAAGAGTCTTATCCAACACCACAGTTCAAAAGCATCAATTCTTTGGTGCTCAGCCTCCTTCATAGTTCAACTCTTACATCCATACATGACCACAGGAAAAAGCATAGCCTTGACTGAATGGACCTGTGTTGGAAAAGTAATATCTCTGCTTTTAATATGCTGTTTAGGTTTTTTATAACTTTCCTTCCAAGGAGTAAGCATATTTTAATTTCATGGCTGCAATCACCATCTGCAATGATTTTGGAGCCCTCAAAATAAAGTCTGACACTGTTTCTACTGTTTCCCCATCTATTTCCTATGAAGTGATGGCACCAGATGCCATGATCTCCGTTTTCTGAATATTGAGCTTTAGGCCAACATTTTCAATCTCTTCTTTCACTTTCATCATGATGCTTTTTGGTTCCTCTTCACTTTGTGCCATAAGGGTGGTGTCATCTGCATATCTGAGGTTATTGATATTTCTCCTGGTAATCTTGATACCAGCTTGTGCTTCTTCCAGCCCAGCATTTCTCATGATGTACTCTGAATAAGTTAAATCAGCAGTGTGACAATATACAGCCTTGACGTACTCCTTTTCCTCTTTGGAAACAGTCTGCTGTTCAATGTCCAGTTCTAAATGTTACTTCCTCACCTGCATATAAGTTTCTTAAGAGGCAGGTCAGGTGGTCTGATATTCCCATTTCTTTCAGAATTTTCCACAGTTTATTGTGATCCACACAGTCAAAGGCTTTGGCATAGTCAATAAAGCAGAAATAGATGTTTTTCTGGAACTCTGTTTTTTCCATGATCCAGTGGATGTTGGCAATTTGATCTCTGGTTCCTCTGCCTTTTCAAAAACCAGTTTGAACATCTGGAAGTTCACGATTCATGTATTGCTGAAGCCTGGCTTGGAGAATTTTGAACATTACTTTACTAGCATGTGAGATGAATGCAATTGTGTGGTAGTTTGAAAATTCTTTGACATTGCCTTTCTTTGGGATTGGAATAAAAACTGACCTTTTCCAGTCCTGTGACCACTGCTGAGTTTTCCAAATGTGCTGGCATATTGAGTGCAGCACTTTCACAGCATCATCTTTCAGGATTTGAAATAGCTCAACTAGAATTCTATCACCTCTACTAGCTTTGTTCGTAGTGATGCTTTCTAATGCCCATTTGACTTCACAATCTAGAATATCTATCTCTAGGTGAGTGATCATACCATCATAATTATGTTGGTCATAAAGATCTTTTTGTACAGTTCTTTTGTGTATTCTTGCCACCTCTATTTAATATCTTCTGCTTCTGTTAGGTCCATACCATATCTGTCCTTTATTAAGCCCACCTTTGCATAAAATGTTCCCTTGATATCTCTAATTTTCTTGAAGAGATATCTAGTCTTTCCAATTCTGTTGTTTTCCTGTATTTCTTTGCATTGATCCCTGAGGAAGTCTTTCTTATCTCTTCTTGCTATTCTTTGGAACTCTGCATTCAGATGCTTATATCTTTCCTTTTCTCCTTTGCTCTTTGCTTCTCTTCTTTTCACAGCTATTAGTAATGCCCCCCAGTCAGTCATTTTTCTTTTTGAAACTCTTTTCCATGGGGATGGTCTTGATCTCTGTCTCCTGTATAATGTCACAAACCTCTGTCCATAGTTCATCAGGCACTCTGTCTATCAGATCTTGTCCCTTAAATCTATTTCTAATTTCAACTGTATAATCATAAGGGATTTGATTTAGTCATACCTGAATGGTCTAGTAGTTTTCCCTACTTTCTTCAATTTAAGTCTGAATTTGGCAATAAGGAGTCCATGATCTGAATCACAGTCAGTTCCCAGTCTTGTTTTTGCTGACTGTATAGAGCTTCTCCATCTTTGGTTGCAAAGATTATAATCAATCTCATTTCAGTGTTTACCATCTTGTGATGTCCATGTGTAGAGTCTTCTCTTGTGTTGTTGGAAGAGGGTGTTTGATATGATTTCTCCTGGCAAGACTCTATTAGTCTTTGCCCTGCTTCATTCCGCATTCTAAGGCCAAATTTGCCTGTTACTCCACGTGTTTCTTGGCTTTCTACTTTTGCATTCCAGTCCCCTACATTGAATAGGACATCTTTTATGGATTTTAGTTCTAAATGGTCTTTTAGGTCTTCATAGAACCATTCAACTTCAGCTTCTTCAGCGTTACTGGTTGGAGCATAGACTTGGATTACTGTGATATTGAATGGTTAGCCTTGGAAACAAACAGAGTTCATTCCATTGTTTTTGAGATTACATCCAAGTACTGCATTTCAGACTCTTTTGTTGACCATGATGGCTACTCCTTTTCTTATAAGGGATTCCTGTCCACAGTAGTAGATATAATGGTCATCTGAGTTAAATTCACCCATTCCAGTCCATTTTAGTTCACTGATTCCTAGAATGTTGACGTTCACTCTTGCCGTCTCCTGTTTGACCTCTTCCAATTTGTCTTGATTCCTGGACCTGACATTCCATGTTCCTATTCAATATGGCTCTTTAGAGCATGGGATCTTGCTTCTATCGCTAGTCACATCCACTACTTTTTTTTTTTTTTTTTTTGCTGGTGTTTTTTGTTTGTTTTATTGTAATATTTACTAATGTATATTTTATTTTTCTAAACTAATCAGTGTAATGTAGTTCTCAATGTGGTTTTGAGTTTCATGTTTCAAATGACTAATGAAGATAAAGATATTTTTATGTGCTTAAATGTTCCAGAAACATTGGCATTGAAACATGTATACTATCATGTAAGAAACGAAGCCCCAGTTTATGTTTGATACAGGATACAGGATGCTTGGGGCTGGTTCACGGGGATGATCCAGATAGATGATATGGGGTGAGAGGTGGGAGGAGTTTCAGGATTGTGAGCTCATGTACACCTGTGGCTGATTCATGTAAATGTATGGCAAAACCAATACAGTATTGTAAAGTAGAATAAAGTAAAAATAAAATTTAAAAATATTAAACAAACAACAACAATAACAAACAAACAAACAAAAAACAAAAAACACCAGCAAAAAAAAAAAGGAAAACAGATACTAAGAACTTCTAGACAGATGGTGGAGAAGTTGGCAACTTCATATATCACTGCTGAGATAGTAGAATGGTGCTATTCCTTAGGAGAATAATTGACAGCTCCTCAAAACATTAAACCTAGAGTTACCATATACTATAGTCTGAATATTTGTATTCCCTCCAAATTCATGGATTGAAAACTTAATGACCAAAGTGATGGTATGAAGAGGTGAGACCTTTTGGAAACAATTAAGTCATGAGGGGCAGAGCCCTCATTAATGGATCACTACCTTTCATAAAAAGACTTCAGAGAGGTTCTTAAACCCATTTTGCTATTGTTTTGACAAAATTTTTCATTTTTATCTCAGGTTCAATGGATTTTTTAACAAAATAAGTCACTGGTTCTATACAAAATAGTAATAATAATAATACTAATATTTATTAGAGGATTACCTAGCTTACTTTCAATATACTAACATTAAAATAAAAGAAAAATTGAAACAACAGAAGATACATCACCAGTTTTCGTTTTGACCAACATTCAGACTCAAACAGTGCTATAGAGTCCCAATTGGGAAAAGGCCCCAAGGAGTGCATCCACTCTGTAGGTGAGAATTCAAAAACTGTAGTTCAGAGTTCTGGCTTATAATCCCTGGACATAAACTGATATTGATTACCATTAATATTGTGATTTCTTCCTTTTTTTTTTTCTTGCCATTCATCAACATGAATCAGCCATAGGTATACATGTGTCCCCCCATTCTGAACCCCGCTCCCACCTTCCTCCCTACAATGTCCCTCTGGCTTGTCCCAGTTCACTCCTTTTTGTTTATCCTTCTGACTTGCTTCACTCTGTTTAATAGACTTCAGTTTCATCCACCTCATTAAAACTGACTCAAATGCATTCCTTTTTATAGCTTAGTAATATTCCATTGTGTATATGTACCACTACTTCTCTATCTATTCATCTGCCAATAGACATTTATGTTGCTTACATGCCCTAGCTATTGTAAACAGTGCTACAAAGAACACTGAGATGCATGTATGTCTTTCAATTCTGGTTTCCTTGGGATGAGTGTATGCCCAAAATGTGATTACTGGATCAGAGTTCCATCCCCAGTTTTGTTTGTTTGTTTGTTTTTAAGAAATCTCCACAGTGTTATCCATAGAGGCTATACCAGTTGCATTCCTGCCAACAGTATTCTCCATAATGCCATACCAGTTTGCATTTCTGTCAACAGTGTAAGATATTCCCTTTTCTCCACACTCTCTCTAGCATTCATTGTTTGTAGACTTTTTGATGGCAGCCATTCTGACTGGTACTTCCCTGGTGGCACAGACGGTAAAGCATTTGCCCTCAATGCAGGAGACCCAAGTTCAGTCTTTGCATGGGGAAGACCTCCTGGAGAAGGAAATGGCAACCATCTCTAGTATTCTTGCCTGGAAAATCTCATAGACAGAGGAGCCTCATATGCAATAGTCCATGGGGTCATAAAGAGTTGCACATAACTGAGTGACTTCACAGTGTGACTGGTGTAAGATGATACCTCACTGTGATTTTGATTTGCATTTCTCTAATAATAAGTGATGCTGAGCATCTTTTCATGTGTCTATTAGCCATCTGTATGTATTCTTTGGAGAAATGTCTGTTTAATTCTTTGGCCCACTTTTTGATTGTGTTGTTCCTTTGTCTGGTGTTTGAGTTTCATAAGCTTCTTACATATGTTAGAGATTAATTATTTTTCAGCTGTGTTGTTTGCTATCATGTTTTCTCATTTGGAAGGTTTTTCACCTTTCTTATCATTTCCTTCATTGGGAAGAAGCTTTTAAGTTTAATTACATTCCAATTGTTTACTTTTATTTCTATCACTCTAGGAGATGGGTCATAGAAGATCTTTCTGTGATTTATGTCAGAGAGTGTTCTCTTATGTTTTCCTTTGAGAGTTTTATAGTTTCTGGTCTTTCATTTAGGTCTCTAATCCATTTTCAGTCTATTTTTGTGTATGGTGTTATAGTGTTCTAGATTCATTCTTTTACAGGTGGGTGATCAGTTTTCCTCACAACATTTGTTAAAGAGACTGTCTTTTCTCCACTATATAGTTTTGACTCCTTTGTCAAAGATAAGGTGTCCATAGGTGCATGGATTTATCTCTGGACTTTCATTTTGCCCCACTGATCTATATTTTTGTCTTTGTGCCAGCATCATACCATCTTGATGATGGTAGTTTTGTAGTATAGTTTAAAGTCAGGAAGGTTGACTCCTTCAGTTCCATTTTTCTTTCTCAAGACTGCTTTGCCTATTTGAGATTTTCTGTTTGTTTCCATAAAAATTTTGAAAACTTTCTCTACATCTGTGAAAAAATACCATTGGTAGCTTGATATGGATTGCATTGAATCTATAGATTGCTTTGGGTAATATACTCATATTAACTATATTGATTCTTTCAATCCAAGAACATTATATATTTCTCCATCTATTTGTCTGATCTTTCATTTCTTTCATCAATGTTTTATGCTTTTCTATATATAGGTCTTCAGTCTCTTTAGATAAATTTATTCCTAAGTATTTTATTCTTTAATTTTAGTGGCTAATGGGATTGTTTCCTTGGTTTCTTATCATAATTTTTAAACGTTAGTGTATAAGAACACAAGATATTTCTGTGTATTAATTTTATACCCTGAAATTTAGTATATTCATTGAATAACTTTAGTAATTTTCTTGTGGTTTCATTGGGATTTTTATGTAGAGGTTTACATTATCTGCAGACAGTGAAAGTTTTGTTTCTTCTATTCCAGTCTGGATCCCTTTTATTTATTATTTTCTCTGACTGCTGCAGTTAGGAATTCCAAAACTATATTGAATTGTAATGGTGAGAGTGGGCACCCTTCAAGATTTGTGCCCCATGTAATCTATGGTTCCTCAAGGCTTGAACATACAGCAGACAATCAGGTCACTCATCATTAGTACAGTGTCCAGGAAGGTAAAAGCTAGCTTTGAAGCCTGCTCTGCTTTGTCTCTGAAGCCTAAACAAGATTACTTAATTTTCTTAACAGCTATATATGACCCAAATTATGTCAGCAGCTTGAAACCCAGAAAATGGCCCTTGGCAGAACCTGGTCTTGCTGGCATCATGACCCTTTGACTTCACAGCTTCCAGAACCAATATAAACATTTTTTTTTTGTAAATTGTAGTATTTTGTTAGAGCAATCCAAAAGGATTATGACCCATCAGATATACTTTTTATGCATATATATCCAACAGAAATGGAAAGGCATGTCCTCACAAAATCTGATATATGAAGTTTCATAGCATTATTAATAAAAAAAGCATAGAACAGCCCACATGTCTACAACATAAGTGAAACATGAAAATATTATGCAAAATGAAATATTTCACTAAATTCTTCTTGCATGTTGTTTGAATTTATTTTGTGAAATGTTTAAAACAGAAAAATTCATAAGATCATTAGTTACCTCAGGTTAGGAGAAATAAAATAGGGGATGACTTCTAATGGTTGCAAGGTTTCTTTTAGGGATGATGGAAATGTTCTAAATTACATAGTGATGATAATCATCCACCTTGAAAAACATACTGAAAAACACTGATTTTTAGACTTTCAAAAGGTGAATTTTATGATGTGTGGATTAAATCTCAGTATACCTATTACTTTTTAAAAGTGAAAATAAAAGAGAAAGGGTATTTCTCTGGGCCACAAAAAGAACTGAAGAATATTTGTGAAGGTTATTTGATTTCAAATTAAGGATGACTTGTACATGAGACACACTGTTTCCAACTCAATTTTACTAGTGGGAGCTTTTAACAAGTGATTAAAAGATGAATTATAAAAGTCCTACCATTTTACTTCAAGTGACATTGCTTCCTGTCATAGCAGATCTGTACTTTCCAGTGATGGAAGCCTGTACTATAATTAGCCTGCCATTATGGAGCTGGCTTTTCTGATTGTTTACTGTGTTTTATTTTTTTCTGAACAATGGTGCCGTGTCGAATGTTTAGCTTACCATTGTCTTCTGCCCTTGGCAGACTGAGAATTGAGCATGGGAATAATCAGATCAGCCTACTACATATATCATGAAACAGGAGAACCTACTCTAATAGAATCTGAATGACCAACTGAAGAGTTAGTTATGGGGCCAAAAGATAAGTGATATCCAAGAGGTTAGTGAGTTGTTCTCCAAATTTTGATATAAGTTATGAGTCTAAGGCACTTTTTCATATTGTAAGCCTGAATTATAAGAAAACAAAAGATATTTTTGGAAATTCCTCTTACTACTACACCTAAAAATCCACATGGAGAGTTTTGACTTCTTGTCTCTGTGACATTGCTCTGATGTTTCATACTTCTTAGTTACCAAACAAGAATGTTTCCCTCAGGGGAAAAATAGTGATTGTTTTTATGAAATTGAGAATTGATACTGTTACTAGGAAATGGGAATACCAGACTACTTGACCTGCCTCTTGAGAAACCTGTATACAGGTCAGGAAGCAACAGTTAGAACTCAACATGAAGCAACAGACTGGTTCCAAATAGGGAAAGGAGTATGTCAAGGCTGTATATTGCCACCCTACTTATATAACTTATATGCAGAGTGCATCATGAGAAATGCTGGGCTGGAGGAAGCATAAACTAGGGTCAAGATTGCTGGGAGAAATATCAATAACCTCAGACATGCAGATTATACCACTCTTATGGAAGAAAGTGAAGAAGAACTAAAGAGCCTCTTGATGAAAGTGAATGAGGAAAGTAAAAGAGTTGGCTTAAAGCTCAACATTCAGAAAACAAAGATCATAGCATCTGGTCCCATCACTTCATGGCAAATAGATGTGGAAATAGTGGCTGACTTTGTTTTGGGGGGTTCCAAAATCACAGCAGATGGTGGTTGCAGCCATGAAATTAAAAGATACTCCTTGGAAGGAAAGTTATGACCAATCTAGACAGCATTTTAGAAAACAGAGACATTGCTTTGTCAACAAAGGTCTGTCTAGTCAAGGCTATGGCTTTTCCACTAGTCGTGTATGGATGTGAGAGTTGGATTATAAAGAAAGCTGAGCACTGAAGAATGGATGCTTAAGAACTGTGAGGTTGGGAAAGACTATTGAGAGTCCCTTGGACTGCAAGGAGATCCAACTAGTCCATCCTAAAGGAAATCAGTCCTGGGTGTTCATTGAAAGGACTGATGTTGAAGCTGAAACTCCAATATTTTGGCCATCTGATGTGAAGAACTGACTCATTTGAAAAGACCTTGATGTTGGGAAAGATTGAAGGCAGGAAGAGAAGGGGACGACAGTGGATGAAATGGTTAGATTACATCACCGACTCAAAGGACATGGCTTTGGGTGGACTCTGGGAGTTGATGATGAACAAGGAGGCCTGGCGTGTTGCGGTTCATGGGGTCGCAAAGAATCGGACTCGACTGAGAGACTGAACTGAACTGTTACAAGGATACTCTGGGCTTCTCACATCAGTATCCTCTGCTGCTTTTGCTGCTAAGTTGCTTCAGTCATGTCCGACTCTGTGCGACCCCAAAGACGGCAGCCCACTAGGCTCCTCCTCCATGGGATTTTCCAGGCAAGAGTATTGGATTAGGTTGTCATTGCCTTCTCAGTCAGTATCCTCTAGTGGTCGGGAAATATGCTTACCAAGAAAAATATGTAGTTGCTGCTCCAAAATGCTTGCAAGGAAATTAATGTCAGGATTCGGGCAAACTGAGGGATACCTCTTTGTAAGTTCCTTTTCTATAATAAAGATATTTGGTACACTAAAGCAATAAATAAATGAAGAATAAGTAATAACTCAGATACTTTAATCACTACCAGATTGATAAAATGGAGCACAATAGTGACCTGAGATACTAAGTAAAACAGAGTTACAATCATATGGGAAGTGTAAAAGAGAAATGACAGACACCACGTACAACTTTATATTCAATTACACATTTGAGCACAGTGGAAACTATGCATACATTTCTTTTTTCTTCTCCTTCCTTTGCTACTTTGTATAAAAAGTGCTGACTAGGTTTAGCTTGACATTTAGTTCAAGATCATGTGAAACCCCATCAAGGCATGATTGTTTCATCTGAAAACATTTATATGGAAATGGATACAAGATTTTTGGTAGAAGATGAAAAGTCTTTTATGTACATGAGAGATTGCTATCTTATATTAGGCAGAGATATGAAAACTTTTTGAGATAATGGAATACCCATTAAAAAAAAAAAAGGAAATGTGCACAGAGCAGAAATAGTTAACTGTACCACTTTGGGGTATGTTGTATCCTAAAATGTTTTCCTGTATTCCTTTGCTCTTCATTCCAGAGTGGCTGACTGCAGTAGGCTTATTTCCCAGGTTCCTTGTCGGTTGACTTCCAGCTACATTTAACTATAGGAAGAACCAGTGGAAGACTGAAGGGGTGATATGTGACCCTGTATATGTGAGGCAGCATCTTTGGCAGTGGCTGAATCTTCCACGTGAAAACTGCTCTCACCAGCCTGCCTAGTCTTACAGTTTCATCTTGGGAAATGTGGCCTTTGGGCTCTAATTATATTAGCTCTTTCCTTTGACCTTCTCTCCTAGTTTTAAAAGTGGTTACATGTTGCATATTTCTGTGTTGCTTTACTGTTAACTATTTAGATTATAAATTTTTCTGTTACACGTAAGAGCAAAATGCATTTGGGAGTTGCCAAGACCATCAACCGCTAAGGAAGAGAATGTGTCACCTGCATCTGATAAATTTTAGGAATTTAATTTGAAAGAAGATTCAATGCCCAGAAGAGATTCCCAAGGCCCCATGTAGAATACCATTGACAGGAGCCATGTGGGTGGGGATATGGGGAGAGAGAAGACCCTGGAAGTACTTGGAAAGGATCAAGTTTCAGCTGCCTCAAAAGAAACTAAAGGTCCCACCCAGGTGGAGGATGGTAACTTAAACAGAAGATTCCTGGAGAACCACTCTATTACCTCATTACCACCAAGTAAGAAGAAAGTCATACATCTTACAGCTTTCACCTCAAAGTTTGTCTTCAAAAATGGACTTTTGAGCTCAAGTTCCATTCTCCTTGACTAACTTGCAATAAATCTTTCTGTTTCCCTTGCCCCTTCCCCTAAATTCCTTTAAGTATTGTGTGTTCCTTTTTCCTGGTTAGATATTATCTGTATCATGCCCAATATATCCCCTATACTCAGTTTAAACATTTTGAGCAGGAACAGTCTTCATTTATAAAATAATGCTTAGTTTTACTCAGATATTATATATAGCTCAAAATTCAAGCAAAAGTTGATAGGTTCAGATCACCTTACAGTAATAAGGTTAATGCAAAATTTGCAGTTCACCTGGTTTTCCAGGGAAGAATATACTATGAATCAGGCAGTTTTTAAAAGGTAGTTGAAGCAACATGTCTATATTTCTAAGAAAATTGTCTTCTGAAACCTAAGATTCATTTCCCAAAATTAAATTCCTCAAATTTATCAGACAAATAATTTACGACCTGAAACAGGCCTCATATCCAACCAGTTATTTGGTGACAGCAATCTTTTCACCCTTTCTTCATTTATTTCATTTTTGTGAACCTCAATAAAGTATATATCAGTACACAATATAAGCTGATCTGGAAAGTACTTCTCCGGAGAGGTGTTGCAATAAAGACTACAACAACGAGTTTCTTCTGGGAAATATTGGACCTGAACTATATTCATGAATGCATAATCATTTAATACTATACTTTTATCCATGGCAATGCACTAAGTAGAGTACTGAGCTTCCTCAATGGTTCAGCAGATAAAGAGTATGCCAGAAATATAGGAGACACAGAAGATGTGGGTTTGATCCATGGGTCAGGAGAATCCCCTGGAGAAGGAAATGGCAACCCACTCCAGTGCTCTTTCCTGAAAAATCTCATGGACAGAGGAGTGTGGTGGGCTACAGTTATGAGGACTCAAAGAGACAGACACAACAGAGAGAGCACACACACATGCACACACACACACACACGAACACAAGTAGAATAACCTTGTTTATTTCAATTTTTAGGGCACTTGTACTATATTAATTGGTGAAAGTAACTTTTTAAAAAATGCCTTCTTCCAAATTGTGATGTCATGCTCTCCATTAAGAATAAAGGAAATGCATTTGTTTTTTGGGATAATTTAAAATTATTCTTGATGCAATTCTTCATTCCCTTGACTCCAGCCTCATAATAACAGAAGATATGACCAATATTTAAATTAAGAAGGCTGTCTTTAAACTCAAATTTATACCATAACTCTTGATAATCCGAAGCCATACGTATATTTGTAAAGTGCCAATGCACCTCTAAAAGTAGCAAGTGATGGATGACTCTACATATAGCTAAATAACACAATGATATGATAATTCCATTCACTTCAACCAATCTTTAAGATACGTGGAACTGCCCAATCTTTACTCTCAGAACTATGAAATAAATGAAATGGCTTTGCTTATCATAGCTAATAATGAATCACTTCCATACTATTTTAATAAGGAAAAAGAAAAAGATACCACACCTCTCCTTGTGGCATAAAATGAAGAACAACTAAAAAGCCTCTAGATGAAAGTGAAAGGTAGAGTGAAACAGCTGGCTTAAAATAACAACACTGTGCTTTTTTCATAGCATGGATTTTGTCATCTGAACTATGCTTCCTGAAAATCCTGTTTTTTTCAAAATAGTCTGATATCAAAAAATAACAACTCAAAAAAGGTCAGTTAAAATGAGGTACATTGTCAATTCAAATCTAAAAGCAAAGTTTCAAAGAAAAATATATGTTATGGAAATTTGTTTAATTTGAACCGTATTTTTAAAATAAGAGTATTAAATATGCATGATAATACCTTTGTGTAAAGTTAATCCAAATATTTGTGACAACATGTGAAATATTAAGCATACATCATTATTTAATACTTTTCAGTTAAGATTAATTATAAACATCAATTGTGCTTTTTAAAATTAATTTGTTTTTATTTATTTATTTATTTATTTTTGATCTTTTTTTAAATTTATTTATTTGTTTAATTACAATACTGTATTTGTTTTGCCATACATTGACATGTATTAGCCACAGGTGAACACAATCTCCCAATGCCGAAGCCCCCTCCCACCTCTGACCCCACACCATCCACCTGAATCATCCTGTGCACCAGCCCCATGCATCCTGCATCCTGCATTGAACATAGACTGGCTCTTTGTTTCTTACAAGATAGTATACTTTACTGAAGGTTAATTGCTTTACAGAATTTTGCTGTTTTCTGTAAAACCTCAATATGAATCATCCATAGGTGTACATGTTTCCCCTCCCTTTTGAAACTCTTTCTCATCTCTCTCCCCATCCCACCCCTCTAGGTTGATAGAGAGCTCCTATTTGAGTTTCCTAAGCCATACAGAAAACCTAGAACATATTATACGAAGTGAAGTATTCAGAAAGAGAAAGATAAACACCATATTTTAAGACATATATATGGAATCTAGAAAAAATGGTACTGAAGAATTTATCTACAGGGCAACAGTGGAGAAACAGACATAGAGAATAGACTTATGGACATGGGGAGAGGAGAGGAGAGGGTGAGATATATGAAAAGAGTTTCCAAGTTGAATGCCAAGCTAGTAATAATTAATCATTCTTATTTATAAAAAAGAATATATAACAACTTGGATAATATTTTCTAATACTATTTATTACATATTATTGAAATTAATTTCATATTTAACATATTTTAAATTATGAACAACTAAACAAGAATTGTTTGGATATGGTCAAACAGGAGATGGCAAGAGTGTACATTGATATTTTGGAAATCAGTGAACTGAAATTGACTGGAATGAGTGAATTTAATTCAGATGAACATTATATCTACTACTGTGAGCAGGAATCTCTTGGAAGAAATGGAGTAGCCCTCATAGTGAACAAGAGACCAAGCAGTCTCAAAAATCACAGATTGATTTTGGTTCATTTCCAAGGCAAACCGAATATTCAATACCACAGGAATCCAAGCCTATGGCCAACCAGTAATGCTGAAGAAGCTGAAGTTGAACAGTTTTGTGCAGACCTACAAGACCTTCTATAACTAACACCAAATAAATAAATAAATAAATAGAGAGAGAGATGCTATTTTCATCATAGGGGACTGGAATGCAAAAGTAGGAAGTCAAGAGATATCTGGAGTAACAGGCAAATTTGGCCTTGGAGTACAGAGTGAAGCAGTGTAAAAGTTAACAAAGTTTACCAAAATAGCGTACTAGTCATAGCAAACACCCTTTTCTAAGAACACAAGAGATGACTCCACACATAGACCAGATGGTCAACACCAAAATCAGATTGATTATAATCTTTGTGGCTAATGATGAAGAAGCTCTATAAAATCAGCTCTATAAAATCACTATGACTATGGCTCACATCAGGAACTCCTTATTGTCAAATTCATTCTTAAACTGAAGAAAGTAGAGAAAACCACTAGGCCACTCAGATATAACCTAAATCAAATCCTTATGATTATACACTGAAAGTGACAAATGCATTCAAGGGATTAGATCTGATAGACAGAGTGCCTGAAGAAATATGGGCGGAGGTTTGTAACATTGTACAGGAGTTGATGATCAAGACCAACACCAAGAAAAATAAATGTAAAAAAGGCAAAATGGTTGTCTATGGAGCACTTACAGACAGCTGATAAAAAAAGTGAAAGGCAAAGGAAAAAAGGAAAGATATACCCATCTGAATGAATAATTCCAAAGAGCAAAAATAATAAGGCTTCTTAAGTGTACAATGCAAAGAAATAGAAGAAAGCAATAGACTGAGAAAGACTAGAGATATCTTCAAGAGAATTAGCAATACTAAGAAAATATTTCATACAAAGATGTGTACAAAGCTAGTGGAGGTGATGGAATTCCAGCTGAGCTATTTCAAATTCTAAAATATGATGCTGTGAAAGTGCTGCACTCAATATGTCAGCAAAATTAGAAAACTCGGCAGTAGCCACAGGACTGCAAAAGATCAGTTTTCTTTCCATTCCCAAAGAAAAGTAATCCCAAAGAATGTTCAAACTATTGCATAATTGCACTCATTTCACCTGCTACCAAAGTAAAGCTCAAAATTCTCCAAGCTAAGCTTCAAGGGTACATTAAACAAGAACTCTCATATGTTCAAGCTGGATTAAGAAAAGGCAGAGGAACCAGAGATCAAATTGCCAACATCCATTGGATCATATAAACAGCAAGAGAATTCCAGAAGTAAAAAAAAAGAAAAGATCTAATTCTGCTTCATTGACTATGTAAAGCTTTTGACTGTGTGGATCATAACATACTGTGCGAAATTCTTAAAGAGATGGGAATACCAGTCCACCTAACCTGCCTCCTAAGAAACCTGTATGCAGGCCAAGAAGGAATAGTTAGAACCAATCATGTAACAATGGACTGAATCAAAATTGGGAACAGATAACATCAAGACTGTATATTGTCACCCTGGTTATTTAACTCATATTCAGAATACACCATGTGAAATGCTTGGCTAGTTGTAGCACAAACTGGAATCAAGATTCCTGGGGAAAATATCAATAAGCTCATATGTGCAGATGAAACCACCTTTATGGCAGAAAGCAAAAAGGAACTAAAGAGCCTCTTAATTCAGGTGAAAGAAGCGTGAAAAAGCTGACTTAAAACTCAACATTCAAAAATCTAACATTGCAGCTTCCATTTCCATCACTTCATGTTAAATAGATGCAGAAACAATGAAAACAGTGACACTTTATTTTCCTGGGCTCCAAAATCACTGTACCTCATTGTGATTTGATGATGACTGTAGCCATGAAATTAAAAGACTCTTACTCCTTGGAAGAAAAGCTATGACAAATCTAGACAGGATATTATAAAGCAGAGCCATTAGTCTGCCAACAAAAGTCGGCACATAGTCAAAGCTATGATTTTTCCAGTAGTTATAAATGGACTTGAGAGTTGGACAAAAAAGAAAGCTGAGCGCTGAAGTGATTCTTTTTACTGTGGTGTTGGAGATTTTTGAGTGCCCCTCAAGAAAAGTATCAAACAAGTTAATCCTAAATGAAATCAACCCTGAATATTCATTGGAAGGACTGATACTGAAGCAGAAGCTCCAATAATTAGGCCTCTTGATATGAATTGCCAACTCATTAGGACAGAAACTGATGCTGGGAAAGATTGAAGACAGAAGGAGAAGGGGATGACAGAGGATGACATGACTAGATGACATCACCAACTAAATGGACATGAGCTTAAGCAAGCTCTGGGGGATGGTAAAGGACAGGGAAGCCTGGCTGCTGCAATCCATGGGGTCACAAAGAGTCAGACATGACTGAGCAACTGAAGAATACCAAACAGGAATTAAAAGATACTGTCTTAATTCAGAAGGCAAAATAGTTTCCCAGTTAATTTGTTTTTTTCAAATAAATAGTAAAATTAAAAGTATTTTAAGTTCTCTCTTCCTGACAATTTCTTTTAATCATTTTCTCTCAGTAGGCACACATACACACACACTATTTTGATCACTAAGCCCAGTACACCTATTGAGAGGCAGAGTCTTGTGAGGTAAACAGAAGTCCTGATAATGTGAAAGTTGGGATATACGTGAGTAAGATTCTAACATAGTTGATACAAAGCAAAGTATATGGCATGTGTTTAGAAATCAATTCGCCACTTACTTTCTATTCTAAGTGGTGGTTTGGTTGCTTTAAAGTTATAGAGCTTGGGATCATTCAAAACATCAGGAGCCATAATTTATTACTCATTACTTCCTGATATATAATCAATTCTAATAAATTATTTAAAGGCAAATTTGGTATTCACCTTTGTGGGTCCTTTGACTTAGAATGTACCTTTTTCTGTTCTTTTTTTTTTTTTTTAAAAGGTCTCTCAATAAACACTTATTGGATAGAGCACATATAATTCTTGAAAACAGCCTAATTTTTGTAACTGTTTTTCATCTTACACTTTCTGTTTTTATATAAAATTTTCTATCTCATTTCTGACTAAGAACAGGGATATGAATTCATCAAACTGGTAAGCATATGTGGAAGTGACTATGTAATAATAATAATTAGTTTTTATAAACTTTCTCTCACTAAATGGCCTTTTCATAGGACGCACCCAATTATTAGCAAATAAAGAGATGAAAACACATTGTTATATTGTGTATAGCATATCCTTATAAGACAGACACAGAGAAAGATTTGGCAAAGAACAGGAGTAGGCGATATGAGCATAGAAGCAGTGATTGGAGTGACGTGGCCATGAGTCAAGGAGTGATAGTAGCCACCAGAAGCTGCAAAGAGTAGAGACTAAAATATCCTCTGAAACCTCTACTGGGAATCTAGCCCTAGTAGCAGCAAGCTAAACTGATTTTGGACTTCTGGTCTCTAAAACTGAGATGAACTTCTGTTGTTTTAACCAACTAAGCTTGGGGTAGTTTGCAACATTGGCCATAGGAAACTAACACACATCACTGTTCCAACTCAGATCTGATACCCTACAGAACATCTTATATAACTAGTCCAATAAGAAGGAAAAAAAAAAGTGGAGATTGGTACATGGGTATGAATGTAAGATTAAAATGTACAGTGGTTGTATCATAGTGACAGTAAAGAGAGAAAATCTTCCTGCCTGCAAATTGGACAGTCTGTCATCCACTTTTTGAAGAAAAGCCCTCCAAAAAATTTTATACTGATTCCTAACAATGCCAGTGATCTAATCATTTGATCAGATTTTCAGAGGGAAATCATATGGAAGGTTGAAGACACAAAAGTCTGGGTAGAGGTGTGTCAATGACATAAAGAAGGTTGAGGATGAAGGTTGTTTTGTTTTTCCTTTTTTTTTTAAATTATTCGTTAATTCTCACCAGAAAACTTCTGTCATGAAAGAAACATTGAACAATGAAATAGGCTAAATGACTTTGTCCCTTAATCATCCATCAACTGATCATCCAATAACGATGCAACAGACAGAGGAGTCATGATGTCAGATGAAAGCTCTGTATGGGTCCAATAGCCACTACTAGTGATTTTGCTCCTACCTCTGCATGTCCAGTGTGTAATCTAAGAAGACGAATACTGAACCTCTAGCACTAGAATATTCATTATGAATTAAAGAGGCACCTGATGACATGTCAACTTCCTGAGATCTTCCCTTCTTAGGTTTCCTTCCTAAGTGAAGAGCCTCAGCCAACACAAATAAAGCATATGTGATGATACACTCTTCTTTCTAATCTCTATAATCTTTATCCTTTAGTTAATATTCTGCAATTTTTCTTATATAAAAAAATTGTGTTCTCAGTACTCATTGAATTTTATTTTTTCTACATGGCTTTCAATTCTAGCTTTCCTTATTTTCCATTTATTTTCTGAGAAATAAAAGAAAATGGAAACTGATTAATTTTAGCTAATCTGGACTACATTTTGTTAGTTTTTTTGTTCTTATGTCTCAATTTGAAATTAAAAATTTTCTAAGTCTTTTTCCATTAATTTCCTTAAATCAGGGAATTTCTTATTCTGAAGTTTAAGATCCTTCAAATATTTTTGTATATTTATTTTGTGAATACTCTGCATGTGTGAAATATTTGGCAAGGTATGTTTGTTTAATGGGAATGGTTGTTCCTGGCCCTAGACATGTAGAAAATCCTGGTTTGAAGAGTAGGAGAAATTAGCTGAACTAAAGAAGCCAAAAGCTTTAATCCAATTTTGAAAAGATTTTCTATCACACATTAGCCTTATTTGCTAATCTGGATCTATATATTGTGCCCCTCAGATTTTACCCCAGAGGGTTGAGAAAGCAGTTTTCATTGAGATTAAGTATAGGACTTATTTTTTTAAATTACATGTCACTACTCATTTACAACCCTGGAGGAAGGAATGGCAACCCACTCCAATGTTCTTGCCTGGAGGATCCCATGGACATAGAAGCCTGGCCACCTAGTCCATGTGGCACAAAGAATCAGACATGTGTAACTAGTACAACTTGATTACATCAGGCCAATGGCAGAAAACCTATCTAGCTCACTCATGAAGGAAGACCAAGAAGAACAAATATATAAGATGCTATCTTAAACATTTCTCCTCTAACATTCTGGGGGTAAAATTCAGGGGACCATTTTTTTGTGCCTTCTCTGTGATCATGAACAAACTGCTAACTTTCCATTATTCTCATACTTGCTTGGGTTTTCAAAACTATACTAGTTGTTATTAAAAATATACAAGTCCTGTCACTTTACTAGATGAAATACAGTAAGGCATGGGATATAGAAATAACTGGGGTTACCAGATCACCTTACCTGCCTCCTGAGAAATTTGTATGCAGGTCAAGAAGCAACACTTAGAACTTCACATGGAACAATGGACTGGATCAAAATTGGGAGCAGAAAACATCAAGACTGTATATTGTCACTCTGGTTATCTAACTTATATGCAGGGTACATTATGTGAAATGCTGGGCTGGATGAACCCCAAGCTGGAATCAAGATTGCCAGGAGAAATATCAATAACCTCAGATAGACAGATGACAATGCCCTTCAGGCAGAAAGTGAAGAACTAAAGAGCCTCTTGAAGAAACTGAAAGAGGAAAGTGAAAAAGCTGGCTTAAAAATCAACATTCAAAAACAAAGATCACAACATCTTGTCCCACCACTTCATGGAAAATAAAGGGAGAAATAATGGAAACAGTGAGAGACATTATCATTTGTGTGTGTGTGTGGCTTCAACATCACTGCAGACGGTGACAGAAGCCATGAAATTAAAAGACATTTCCTTCTTGGCATAGACATTACTTTACCAACAAAGGTCTATCTAGTAAAAGCTATGGTTTTTTCCAGTAGTCATGTATGGATGTGAGAGTTGGACTATAAAGAAATCTGAGTGCTAAAGAATTGATGCTTTTGAACTGTGGTGCTGGAGAATATTCTTGAGAGTCTCTTGGACTGCAAGGAGATCAAACCAGTCCATCCTAAATAAAATCAGTCCTAAATATTCATTGGAAGTATGATGGTGAAGCTACAATACTTTGGCTACCTGATGTAAAGAACTGACTTATTGGAAAAGACCCTAATACTGGGAAAGATTGAAGGAAGGAGAAGAAGGGTACAACAGAGGGTAAGATGGATGGATGATGTCATCAATTCGTTTAACATGTGTTTAATCAAGCTCTGGTAGTTGGTGATAGACAGGGAAGCTTAGCGTGCTGCAGTCCATGGAGTCGCAAAGAGTCAGACACGACTGAACAACTGAACTGATTGATAGAAATATCTTAAATTTACCTGAAAGTTGTGCTCCTAACTGTTGATTCACTCTCTCTGCATTCATGTCCCTGTGAGTGTATATGGGTATGCAGAGGTGTGTGTTAGTGACATGATTTTAAATAGCAAGTAGGCACAAGTGACAATTTCTCTCTGTTTCATTTCAGTCAGCTACCACCAGGATAATAATAGTGATCCACTCAGAAACAGTGTAATACTCTTTTTCATTCATGAGCTGGGAATCAGTTTATTTTTAATAGCATGATTAAAAATATTTCTGATGGCTTAATCAATTTGTAGGCACATATTAATTTTATTATTAATAATTAATGTATTTTGTTCACTTCCCATTACGTTTCCTCAAATGAAAGACAATCAATGACCCTTCTTACTGGCTCTGATGTACAAGTCCAGACAGCTATTACAGAGCATATTTCAGGCATGTAGCTATTAATATTATGACTTGTTATAATATTAATTATAAAAGGAATATTGATTTTTTTTGGCTTTTCACCACAACTTCTCACTATTCTCCACTGAAAATGTTCCACTAATGTGGAAACTTCTGACTACCAACTACAAAAGCCTTCTGTGGTTTGCACAGTTTTGAATTATACTCATTATATATGAGTATAATAACCAGTTGTATGAATGTGAATAAATAAAATCACCATTACATTGCTGCTTTTCCTTTAATGCTTTATCAATTTTCTATCTAAACAGCTTTCTCAAATAGTTCTATATGATCTAAACATAATTCCACTAACTAGACAGGTGGCCTGCATTAATGACAGATGCCAAGAATCACCATCTCTTCTGATAACCAAGGCTTGGATAATGAAACAAACTCCTTGACTGTGTTTGCAATTTCCTTTAAGTAAATTTTCTCCCAGAAAGCATATCAGTGTTTTATGAAAATAGAGTCTATCATATCTCAATATACATTTCTCATTTATGCCCTCACTACCTAAATCTGAAAGATTTATAAAGTTTGACCTCAAAGTAGGAAAGCTTCTCAAATGCATTATGACAATGAGAGAGTATGTTTGATTATGCTACTAGATATTTCCCAAGTAGGTATATTATATGTAAAATATGAATATTGGGACTTATCAAATTGCTTTATTTAAATTGCATTTTTTATGTTAATGTTAATAATATCCTTTAGCACACATAAACTATTCAAATATTTCAGATTATTTGATTAGTTTTATCTTCAGTCTTCAACCTTGGAAGTACTTTATAAGCACTTTCTTGTAACTACCTTTGAAGTTAAATCACTTTGTCATTAATATATATATAAAAAAGGAAAGTGATGTTCATAAAATCCAGACATTTTTGTCACTGATATAATAGGGCAATGAGACAGTTTCCCTCCTAAGAACCAGAATATAGTTCTGTCTGTTCTGTGTTGGTTCATTTATCTCTGTTACATTGGTGAATTAATTTTCATGATGATACTTAGTGTGAATAATGAAAAGCTAGAAAAGATACTGTGACGGTCAAGATGGAAAATTTAACATTTTCTTCCTAATTATAGCTAACCATATTTTTGAGATTCACCACTGAACAATCATTTCATATGATCAAAATTTTTAGATGATATTTTTAAGCTAAATTAAAATTCATCTGAATAGTATAACCTCTTTAAAACCTTTAAATGAATGCAAACTCCAAGTATTTTATCATGTTAAATAAAAGTACTTAAAGTATAAGAATGTGTTTTGAACTCTTTATTTGCTAATGATTTGAATATATATTATGAAAAGAATGTATTTAAAGAAAGATTATCCTTTTAAATCAAATCAACTTTTTATCACATGCTCATTTCTTTTCTTTTTTTTTTTTTTTGCTTTATTTATTTTTTATTTTCTTTAGTTAATTTAAATTTATTTTAATTAAAGGCTAATTACAATATTGTATTGGTTCTGCCACACATCAACATGAATGCTCATTTCAATGTTTGTTTTCTAGTT
>SJYG01000861.1:613217-633734 GCA_006410535.1 Litocranius walleri
AAAAAATTGATGAGCCATTGAAATATAGAAAAAAGTATTCAATTTTCCATTTATATTTGTTGCTATTACATACTTTCAGATATCAGTGTATATGTTTTATAAAATTTATAATGAAATAATAGTATATACATATATATATACATACATGATTTAAATACACTTCTCTAAAAGTGTACACAAAGTTTTAAATTTATACATATATATATATGATGTGTGTGTTATTTTTATGTGTTTTTTTGTTTCTTTGTATTTTTTTAATGTTGTTCTTTATTATTCATTTAATATTTATTTGCTAACTTACTTTAACCTTTTTAAAATCATGCTGTTTTAAATAAATGTGTTTATTTACTCTTATTTTTACAGTACTATTTAGTTATATGGCATTTTTCCATGTTTTTGATTTTGCATTTTTACTAGTCTAATTGTTAGTATTCATTTTCACTTATGTGTTTATTGGCATTGTTACTCTCTTGTTTTTTTATTCTTTTATTTTTTTTCTCCCCATCTTCTTTTTTCTTTGACTGTTTTTCTTTTTCTTTGAAGTGTCTGAATTTCTTAATGTATTCTTGTCTTTTGAGTGTTGTTTTCACCATTTTTCTTGGGATTTTTCTTCTGAAATTCATGGCTTGTGGAGTCCTTCCTCCATCAAGGTGTCAAGCCTGAACCACCTCTGAGGTGGTAGACATGCATCCAAGACTTCAGACCACCAGAACTCTTGGCCCCATGGAACATTAATTGGCAAAAGTCCTCCCAAAGGCCTCCATCTCAGTACTAAGTCTAGCAAAATCCAATGCCAGATGCCCCATATGAAAACCTCAGCAAAACAGAAACAGAAATCTGTCCATTACCAGACAGGTTGCTGAAAGCCATACCAAGCCTGTACACACACCAAAACACACTACTAAATGTAGCACTGCACATCAGAAAGAAAAGATCCAGCTCCATTCACCAGAACACAGGCATGCGTCCCAAAAACCAAAACCTTCACAAGGCACATGTGAAACCTGACCCAAGGAGAGCAGACTCCATAAATAAGAGGAACTGCAAACATTTAGGCTGCA
This sequence comes from Litocranius walleri, assembly GCA_006410535.1. Lineage (NCBI taxonomy): Eukaryota > Metazoa > Chordata > Mammalia > Artiodactyla > Bovidae > Litocranius > Litocranius walleri. Next base: position 614,279 of record SJYG01000861.1, read on the forward strand.
GAAAGGATATGTCAAACACAGTAAATTAAATAAAAGGAAAAAACAGAGAAAGATGAAGCAGATGAAAGGACATGGTAGGGCCATAAGACCAAAAAAATAGAAAGAAAGATGAAATAGGAAATCTATCTAAAAAAAAGAAAAGAAAAAAGAAAACAAACTTCAGAGTAATGATGGTAAGGATGATCCAAAACTTGGAAATTAAATGAAGATGCAGATAAATAAAATGGAGGCACAGAGAGAGAAAATACAAGAAATGTTTAGTAAGGACTTAGAATAAATCAAGAATAGACAATTAGCAAAGAAGAATAACAAAAACACCAAAATGAAAAATAGACCCGCTGAAGAACTGATGCTTTTGAACTGTAGTATTGGAGAAGACACTTGAGAGTCCCTTGGACTACAAGGAGATCCAACCAGTCCATTCTAAAGGAGATCAGTCCTGACTGTTCTTTGGAAGGACTGATGCTAAAACTGAAACTGCAATACTTTGGTCACCTCATGCGAAGAGTTGACTCATTGGAAAAGACTGATGCTGGGAAGGATTGGGGGCAGGAGGAGAAGGGGATGACAGTGGATGAGATGGCTGGATGGCATTACCAACTCCATGGACATGAGTTTGGGTGAAGTCTGGAAGTTGGTTATGGACAAGGAGGCCTGGTGTGCTGGGGTTCATGGGGTCGCAAAGAGTCAGACACGACTGAGTGTCTGAACTGAACTGAACTGAAAAGAGACAATCACTGGAGAAGGAAATTGCAACCCATTCCAGTATTCTTGCCTGGAAAATCCCATGGACAGAGGAGCCTGATGAGCTATAGCTCATGGTGTCTCAAAGAGTCAGACACAACTGAGCAACTGAACACAAAAGAGACAAGGAGGGATACCACACAATAGTCAAAGGATAAATCAGTAAAGAACATATAGTGAAGTGAAGTTGTTCAGTCATATCCAACTCTTTGCGACCTCATAAACTGTAGCCTACCAGGCTCCTCTGTCAATGGGAGTGGATTGTCATTTCCTTCTACAGGAGATCTTCCCAAACCAGGTCTCGAATCTGAGTCTCCCACTGTGTAGACAGATGCTTTACCATATGAGCCACCAGGGAAGTCACCTGAAGAACATATAACAGCTACAAATATATATACACCCAACAAAGGAGAACCTCAATACATAACACTAATCCTAACAAGTATTAAGAGGAAACTGTATCACAATGATAGCAGAGGACTGTACTACACTCACATCAATGGACAGAACATGCACACAGAAAATTAATAAGAAAACACAACCTTCAAATGACACGTTGGATCAGATGGCTTAACTGACATCTATAGAGCATTTCATCCATAAAGAGTAGATTTCACTTTTTCTCATGTAACATTCTCCAGAATAGATCACATCTTGAGTCACAAATCTTTCATGCAAAGATGGGCTCGATAAAGGACTGAAATGGTATGGACTTAACAGAAGCAGAAGATATTAAGAAGAGGTGGCAAGAATGCACAGAAGATGTACAAAAAAGATATTCATGACCCAGATAATCACGATGATGTGATCTCTCATCTAGAGCCAGACATCCTGGAATGTGAAGTCAAGTGGGCCTTAGAAAGCATCACTACGAACAAACCCAGTGGAAGCAATGAAATTCCAGTTGAGCTAATTCAAATTCTGAAAGATGATGCTGTGAAAGTGCTGTACTCAATATGCCAGCACATTTGGAAAACTCAGCAATGGCCACAGAACTGGAAAAGGTCAGTTTTCATTCCAAACCCAAAGAAAGGCAATGTCAATAAATGTACAAACTACCACACAATTGCACTCATCTCACACACTAGTAAAGTAATGCTCAAAATTCTCCAAGCCAGGCTTCAGCAATATGTGAACAGTGAAATTCCAGATGTTCAAGCTGGTTTTAGAAAAGGCAGAGGAGCCAGAGATCAAATTGCCAGCATCCACTGGATTATGTAAAAAGCAAGAGAGTTCCAGAAAAACATCTATTTCTGCTTTATTGACTATGCCAAAGCCTTTGACTGTGTGAATCACAATAAACTGTGGAAAATTCTACATATCTGTGCCTCTTTTGCTGTCTTGCATACAGGGTTATCCTTACCATCTTTCTAAATTCCATATATATTCATTAGTATACTGTATTGGGGTTTTCTTTCTGGCTGACTTCACTCTGTATAATAGGCTCCGGTTTCAACCAACAGGGAGGGAGGAGGGAGGGGGCTTCAGGATACCCATGGTAGATTCATGTTGATGTATGGCAAAAACAATACAATATTGTAAAGTAATTAATCTCTAATTAAAGTTAATAGATTTATATTAAAAAGAAAAAAACTGGAAAATTCTGAAAGAGATGGGAATACCAGACCACCTGACCTACCTCTTGAGAAACCTATATGCAGGTCAGGAAGCAATAGTTAGAACTGGACATGTAACAAAAGACTAGTTCCAAATAGGAAAATGAGTACAACAAGGCTGCATATTGTCACCCTTATGTAACTTATATGCAGAATACATCCTGAGAAATGCTGGACTGGAAAAAACATAAGCTGGAATCAAGATTGCCGGGAGAAATATCAACAATCTCAGATTTACAAATGACATCACACTTATGGTAGAAAGTGAAGAGGAACTAAAAAGCCTCTTGATGAAAGTTAAAGAGAAGTGTGAAAAAGTTGGCTTAAAGCTCAACATTCAGAAAACGAAGATCATGGCATCCGGTCCCATCACTTCATGGGAAATAGATGGGGAAACAATGGAAACAGTGTCAGACTTTATTTTGGGGGGCTCCAAAATCACTGCAGATGGTGACTTCAGCCATGAAATTAAAAGACAATTGTTTCTTGGAAGAAAAGGTATGACCAACCTAGATAGCATATTGAAAAGCAGAGACATTACTTTGCCAGCAAAGGTCCATTTAGTCAAGGCTATATTTTTTCCATTGGTCATGTATGGATGTAAGAGTTGAACTGTGAAGAAACCTGAGCACTGAAGAACTGATGCTTTTGAACAGTGGTATTGGAGAAGACTCTTGAGAGTCCCTTAGACTGAAGGAGATCCAACCAGTCCATTCTGAAGGAGATCAGCCCTGGGATTTTTTTGGAAAGAATGATGCTAAAGCTGAAACTCCAGTACTTTGGCTACTTCATGCAAAGGGTTGATTCATTGGAAAAGACTCTGATGATGAGAGGGACTGGGGGCAGGAGGAGAAGGGGACGACAGAGGAGGAGATGGCTGGATGGCATCACAGACTTAATGGATGTGAGTCTGAGTGAACTCCATGAGTTGGTGACGGACAGGGAGGCCTGGCATGCTGTGATTCATGGAGTCACAGAGTCAGACACAACTGAGCGACTGAACTGAACTTAACTGAGTCACAAATCAAGACTTGGTAATTTTTTTCAACGAAATAATTTCAAGCATATTTTCTGACCTCAACACTTTAAAATTAGATATAAACTACATGAAACAAACAAGCAAACAAAAAGCTGTAAAAACACAAACATATGGAGGCTAAACATTATACTCCTGAAAAACCAGGAAGTCAATAGATATATCAAAAAGAAAGTAAAAAAAAATCTAAAAGCAAGTGACAATAAAAATATGACATCTCAAAACGTGTGTGGAGCACTAAAAACAGTGCAGATGAAAATTTATAGCAGTATAAGCTTACTCAAAGGAACAAGGGAAAAAAAAATAAAGGCAAATAAGCAAGCTAAACTTACACTGAAAACAACTAGAAAAAGAAATACTACAACAACAACAACACAAAGTTAGTAGAAAGAAAGAAATTGTAATGATCAGAACAGAAATAAATAAAAAATTAGTAAAGAATACATCTAGCAAATATCAAGAAAGCTAAAGCTTGCTGCTTTGAAGAGATAAATATAATTGACACATCGTTAGCCAGATTTATCAAGAAAAAAGCGAGAAGGCTCAAATCAGTAAAATTTGAAATTAGAAAGAATTTACAGCAGACAGGCAGAAGTACAAAAGATCATAACAGATTACTGTAAGCAATTATATGCCACCTGATAGAAAAAGCTGACTCATTTGAAAAGACCCTGAAGCTGGGAAAGTTTGAGGACAGGAGGAGAAGGGGATGACAGAGGATAAGAAGGATGCATGGCATTACTTACTCAATATACATGGGTTTGGGAGAACTCTGGGTGTTGGTGATGGACAGAGTCCTGGCTTGCTGAGGTTCACGTAGTCTCTTAGTCAGACACGACTAAGCAACTGAACTGAAAAAGGAAACCTTGGGAAAAAATGGCTTCCAGGTTTTGAAAACAAAGGCTTCAAAATGTATACTCCTCCAAGACTAAATCAGGAAGAAATAGAAAACATTAAAAGATAAATCACAAGCAAAGAAATGAAAATGTAATGAAAAATCTTCCAACAAACAAAAGCCCAAGAGCAGATTGCACCAAAGGATAATGCCACAAAAAGTGTAGGGAATAGATAAAAATTGATCATGTTCAAACTCTGCCAGAAAAGTGTAGATGAAGAAAAACCCACAAATTCATTCTATAAGGCTACCATCATCCTGTCATCAAAACCAGACAGAGATACTACAAAAGAGAAAATTACAGGTCAATATGAATGATGAAAATCAAAAGCAAAAATTTCAACAAAGTCTAGCCAACAGAACTCAACAATATATTAAAGGATCAGACATCATGATCAGATGGCCTTTATATCAAGAATGAAAAGATTCTATAATGTACACAAATCAGTGTGATGCAACAAATTAACAAATGGAAAGATTTAAAAAAAAAAGTATCCAGAAAATAGGCATTGTAGGAACTTATCTCAACATATTAAAGTCCGTATACAATGAACCCACAGCAAACATTATTCTGAATATTGAAAAGAATGACAACAATTTCTCTAAGATCAAGAACAACACAAGGGTAGATACCTTCACCACTATTACTCAACATAGATTTGAGTCTTAACCATGGCAATCAGAGATGAAGAAGAAATAAAAGGAATTTGGGATTGCAAAAGGAGATGCAAAGCACTCACTTTTGCAGATGACATAATATTATACATAGAAAACCATAAAGCTGTCACTAGAAAATTACTGGAACAAATCAATGAATATAGAAAATGCTCATGATGTAATATTCAGCTCAGTTCAGTCACTCAATCGTGTCCGACTCTGCGACCCCATGAATCGCAGTACACCAATTCACCCTGTACATCACCAACACCAGGAGTTAGTTCACTCAGACTCACGTCCATCGAGTCAGTGATGCCACCCAGCCATCTCATCCTCAGTCGTCCCCTTCTCCTCCTGCCCCCAATCCCTCCCAGCATCAGAGTCTTTTCCAATGAGTCAACTGAAGTGGCCAAAGTACTGGAGTTTCAGCTTTAGCATCATTCCTTCTAAAGAAATCCCAGGACTGATCTCCTTCAGAATGGACTGGTTGGATCACCTTGCCATCCAAGGGACTCTCAAGAGTCTTCTCCAACACCATAGTTCAAAAGTATCAATTCTTTGGCAAGCAGCTTTCCTCATAGTCCAACTCTCACATCCATACATGGTCACTGGAAAAACCATAACCTTGATTAGATGGACCTTTGTTTGCAAAGTAATGTCTCTGCTTTTGTATATACTATATAGGTTGGTCATAACTTTTCTTCCAAGGAGTAAGCATCTTTTAATTTCATGGCTGCAGTCACTATCTGCAGTGATTTTGAAGCCCCCCCAAAAATAAAGTCTGACACTGTTTCCACTGTTTCCCCATCTATTTCCCATGAAGTGATGGGACCGGATGCCATGATCTTTGTTTTCTGAATGTTGAGCTTTAAGTCAAGATTTTCACTCTCCACTTTCACTTTCATTAAGAAGCTTTTTAGGTCCTCTTCATTTTCTGCCATAAGGGTGGTGTCATCTGCATATCTGAGGTTCTTGATATTTCTCCCAGCAATCTTGATTTCACCTTGTGCTACTTTTGGCCAGGCATTTCTCATGATGCACTCTGTATAGAAGTTAAATAAGCAGGGTGACGATATACAGCCTTGACGTACTCCTTTTCCTATTTGGAACCAGTCTGTTGTTCCATGTCCAGTTCTAACTGGTGCTTCCTGACCTTACAAATATCTCAAGAGGCAGGTCAGTTGGTCTGGTATTCCCATCTCTTGAAGAATTTTCCACAATTTATTGTGATTCACACAGTCAAAGACTTTGGCATAGTCAATAAAGCAGAAATAGATGTTTTTCTGGAGCTCTCTTGCTTTTTCAGTGATCCAGCGGATATTGGTAATTTGATGTAATATTAATGCACATAAATTCCTTAAATTCCTATATACTAATGATTAAAAACCAGAAATAGGAGTGAAGGAGGCAATCTTATTCACTATTAGAACAAAAAGAATAAAATACCTAAGAATAAACCTACCTAAAGAGACCAAAGACCTGTATACAGAAAACCATGAAATTGATGAAAGAAATCAAAGATGATACAGACAGATGGAGAGATATACCATGTAATTAGAATGGAAGAATCAATATTGTGTAAATAACTATATTACCCGAAGTAATCTACAGATTCAGTACAATCCCAATCAAACTACAAATGGTATTTTTCACAGAACTAAAACAAAAGAATTCACAATTTGTGTGGAAGCACAAAGGACTCTGAATAATCAAAATAATCCTGAGAAAGAAAAAGAGAGCTGGAGAAATCAACCCTTCTGACTTCATAATTAACTACATAGCTCCAGTCATCAAGACAGTACTTTACATGCGCAAAAACAGAAATATAGACCAGTGTAACAAGATATAAATTCCAAAGATAAGCCCACATACATATGGACATCTTATTTCTGATAAAGGAGGCAAGAAAATATAATGGAGAAAAAGCCTCTTCAAAGAATAGTGCTGGGAAAACTGGGTAGCTACATGTAAACAATGAAACTAGACCACGTCTTAACACCTTACACAAAAATTAACTAAAAATGGATTAGATACTTAAATATAAAGCCATAAAATATAAAGCTCTTAGAGGAAACCATAAACAATATATACTTTATCATAAATCATGGAAAGATTTTCTTTGACCCACCTCCTAGAGTAAAAGAAATAAAACCAAAAATAAACAAACTGGACTCAATTAAACTTAACAGCATTTGCATAGCAAAGGAAACACAAAACAAGATTAAATGATAATACTAAGAATGGGAGATAATAATTGCAAATAAAACAACTGACAAATGATTCATCTCCAAAATATATAAGTACATCATACAACTCAATATTAGAAAAACAAAAAGCCCAATCAATAAATGGATGGAAGATCTAAAATGAGATTTTTCTAAAGAAAGTATACAGATGGCCAATAGATACATGCAAAGATGCCCAACATCACTAATTGTTAGAGAAATGCAAATCAAACTACAATTAGGTATCACCTCAAACCATGCAGAAAGACCATCATCTAAAAATCTATGAACAATAAATATTGTAGTAAGTCTGTAGTAAAATATTGTAAATTTTGAAGATAAGAGAATCCTACATTGTTGGTGGGAATATAAATTGACACAGTCATTATGAAGAACTACATGGAGACATGTATATACCATATAATTCACCACTGGGCATATTATCTGGAGAAAGCTACTATTCTTAAAGGCACATGTTACCCCAATGTTCATTGCAGTACTATTTGTAATAGTTGGGACATGGAATCAACCTAGCTAACCATCTACAGATGAATGGATAAAGATGTGGTACATATATACAATAGAATATTACTCAGCCACAAAAAAAGAGCAAATTTGAGTCAAGTCTAGTGAGTTAGATGAACCTATAACTTGTTTTACAGAATGATATATCAGAAAAAGAAAAATAAATATCATATATTAAGACATATATATATAGAATCTAGAAATATGGTATTGATGAACCTATTTGTAGGGAAGGAATGGAGATACAGATGTGAAAAATGGATTTGTGCACACAGTGGGGAAAGGAGACATTGCGGTGAATTGAGAAAGTATCTTTGACATATATACACACTATGAGGTGTAAGATAGATAACTGGTAAGAAGTTGCTATATAACACAGGGAGCCCTGTCTGGCAATCTGTGATGACCTAGAGGGAATGTGGTGTTGAGAGGGGCTTCAAGAGGGCCTTCAAGAGGGTTATATACAACACAACATCGTAAAGTAACACAAAATTGTAAAGTAGCATTACTCCAGTTAAAAACATACTTAACAACAACAACAACAACAAAAATCAAAGCTGGAAATTTCAATGACTGATAGATTTTATACATAAAAATAAATGTAAAAAATATCAAAAACTAAAGTAAACTAACACAGTTTTCAAATAAAGAAAGAGAGAGAGAGGGAACACAGTGAGAACGTGAGAACGTCAGAAAAGTATTAGAAACTTTAAAAATAACCAATCAGAGCTGAAAAATACAATAACTTACCTGAAAAAGACACTAGAGGGAATACATAGTAGACTAGGTTATACAGGAAAATACATAAGGAAGATGGAATGCAGAATAGTGGAAATCATTGAATTAGCACAGCAAAATTACAAATGATTTTTTTTTTTATAATGAGGATTAAAGGACTTTTAGATCAACATCAAGGTTATACAATATTCACATTATACAAGCCTTAAGAAAGTACTCATTTCAGACAAAATAGACTTTTAAACGAATATAACAAAATGAATCAACACAGAAAGAAGATATAACAATTGTAAACATATATTCTTTCAACATAGAACTTCCTAAATACATAAAGAATATATTGCCACACATTAACAGAATAAATTGGCAGTAATAAAATAATAGTAAGAAGTTGTATTGCTCTTATTTAAATCAATGGTTAGATATCAATAGGAAAACATTGACCTTAAGTGGCATACTAGACCAGATAGTTTAATAGACATCTTTAGGACATTCCATTCAAAAGAGTCTCCAAATATTTTATTTTCGAGTTTATATAGACCATTCTCCAGGATAGACTGCGTGAGAGACCACAAAATAAGTCTCAGTAAATTTAAGAAGATTAAAATATCAGGCATCTTTTCCAACCGCAACACTGTAAAATTAAAAATCAATTACATTAGGAGGCGGTTCCAAGATGATGTAGGAATGCAACAAAGAGATCATTTTCTCCGTCACAAATTCATCAAAAGATCATTAGAATGTTGAGCAACTTTCACAAAATAACTTCTGAACACTTACAGAGGACACTAGACACCCAGAAAGGTAGCCTGATCTTTTTGAAAGATGGTAGGACAAAGTATTAAAAACTAAAACCGAGACAAAAGATTTAGGAATGCAGACCCTTCTTGAGTAGGGGGTCATGAAGGAGGAGAAGCTTCCATATAGTAGGGAACTCTCTCATAGGTGTGTCTGTGGAGAATTTTAGAGTCTCAGAGGGCAACATAACTGGAAAGAAAAAAAAAAAAAAAAAAAACACTTAACCACAACTACATGCTGAGACAGAGAAGTCGTACAGATGCTTACATCTGCCACCAGCAAGTGGGGGCTGGACATGGAGATGTGTACTGCATCATTGGCCCTTAGGGTAGGGACTGGGTCTGAATGCCCTGAGGACAATCAGAGAGCTAATGTGACATAGCAACCCAAACCGCGGGATATCAGAGAGATTAAGGTAATAATAATAGTAATAAAAGTCCTTTCCCCTGAAAGGTTCTAATGATGCACAGTGACCCCCGGCACAATCATAGAACAAAGGATAGAGGGAATACCAAAAGAGAGCAAGCCAGTTGCCATATAAGGCCCTCCCTCCCCATAGACAGAGAGGCAGGTGTGTGACAGCCAGAGTCAGGAGGCAAGGGGCTGCTGCAATCTCAGCCTCAGAGACCTAATCTTCCACAAACTGTGAGCAGGCTCCCAGTTGCTAACCGTATTTTCCTGGGATCCAGGATGGTTAACATCTGCCCACTGTGTCACAGCCTGAGATGAGTTCCCCAGAGACACACAGCACACTTAGGACTGTACTGTCATGGAGCACCTGGGAAACCAAGCAGCAGGGACCGGAGAGGTAAAAAAGACCCGTCTGGGACAGTGTGCTTGCCAAACATCCAGTGCCTGAGTTGCTCAGGCCTGCAGCTGCTGCTGCTAAGTTGCTTCAGTCGTGTCCGACTCTGTGTGACCTTATAGATGGCAGCCCACCAGGTTCCACCATCCCTGGGATTCTCCAGGTAAGAACACTGAAGTGGGTCACCATTTCCTTCTCCAAAGCATGAAAGTGAAAAGTGAAAACGAAGTCGCTCAGTAGTGTCCGACTCTTAGTGACCCCAGGGACTGCAGCCCATCAGGTTCCTCCATCCATGGGATTTTCCAGGCAAGGGTACTGGAGTGGGTTGCCATTGCTTTCTCTATGTTCAGGCCTGAGAAGGGCACAAACTCACAGTCCATCTGGATCTGTGTCCTTGTAGAGCACCCAAGAACCTAAGTGGCTTATACCTAGGAAATGCATGAAATGCAGGACTCACTTGGGACAGTGCCCTAGTAGAACACCCTGGAGCTTAGGTGAAGGAGGAAACAGAACAGGCTCTATCTTAAAAGCAGAACTCAATCTTGGGCCAGACTGTGGATTTTGAGTTATATGCCCAGTATCTATGGAAACAACATACCAACTGGAAAACCAGGCCTTTGGAAAGAAGAGCCCCAGGGCTCTCCATCACCAAAAATAATACCCTAATTATCTGTGTAACCAAATAGAATCAGGCATTCTATTGTGCTTGTTGGGATATGACCACAGGCCTAGTGATAATTGTCCACTGTTAACTATGTAGACTTAAGGCATATGAATCACGGGTTAACTTTTATTGTTAGGGAATTAGAGGAGGCCGGTTTGTGTACATACACTTAGGGTATATAAGGTTTTTACAAAAACTGTTCAGGGTCCTTGGCTAAGAGGAGACTCTGCCTTGGTCCCGCTGGTGTAATCAACTGCACTCCACTATCTTCATTGTCTTCTGAGTGAGTTTGTTTCCCAGAATGCATGGCAGTAACATAGGCAGTATGGACCTGGGAAGTTCACACAGTCTTGGGCTGTAGCATATCCAGTCTGGTCCATCCACTGTGAGCACTCTCCACACATGCCAGCAGTATTTGTTAGCAGTGTCCCTCTCTCTCTTCAACACAAATGAACAAGTGAGCCTAAATAAGTGGTCACCTTCACCCTCTTGTGCCAGAGTGGAAATTAGACACTAAAAAGACTTTCAAACAGAGAAAGCCAAAATTAAACAAAGAAGGGGGGAACTTCTCTCTAAGTGACAGGTGCAACAGATTAAAACCCTGCAGCTAATACTGAGACTGGACTTTTGAGGGGTACTTTTAGAACTTGAGAACTCTTACAAGTAGGAACAAGGAACGATCTGACACTGAACTAACCTCACACTGCCCAAAACAACCCCAAAGAAATTCCTAGATATATTTTTATTATTATCACTTCTTAATGATTTTAAAAATGTTAATTCTTTATTACTCCTTTAACTTTCATTTTTATAGCCTACTATTTCCTTTTCCCAAAATACCCTATTTTTCTTTTTCAAAATAAATTTCATATATATATATATATTTTTTTTTTTCAAACTGATTTTGTTTGGTATTTTTTAGGTTGTAATTTTTCATTTTTTTAAAAATATAAATGTATTTATTTTAATTGGAGGATAATTACTTTACAACATTGTATTGGTTTGGCCATATATCAACATAAAACCACCACAGGTATACATGTGTTCCCCATCCTGAACCCCCTTCCCTCCTCCCTCCCCGTACCATCCCTCTGGGTCGTCTCAGTGCAACAGCCCCAAGCATCCAGTATCAAGCATTGAACCTGGATTGGTGATTTGTTTCATATATGATATTATACATGTTTCAATGCCATTCTCTCAATTCATCCCACAGTCTCCAAAAGACTGTTCTATACATCTGTGCTTCTTTTGCTGTCTTGCTATACAGTGTTATTGTTAACATCTTTCTAAATTTCATATATATATGTTAGCATATTGTATTGGTGTTTTTCTTTCTGGCTTTCTTCACTTTGTATAATAGGCTCCAGTTTCATCCACCTCATTAGAACTGATTCAAATGTATTGTCTTTAATGGCTGAGTAATAATCCATTGTGTATATGTACCACAGATTTGTTATCCATTCATCTGCTGATGGACATCTAGGTTGCTTCCATGTCCTGGCTATTGTAAACAGTGCGAGTCTAACCTATATTATAGTTTTAACGTTTGCTTTTTTTATATTTGTTATCAATTATGTAACTTTAAGAATCAAAGCTTCAGCATCTATTTTCACTTAGTGATTTGATTATTGGCTTGATGGCTCTCTCCCCTTTTGACTCTCCCTCATCTCCTCCAGGTCACCTCTATCTCCTTCCTACCTCTTCTTTACATAACTCTGTGAACCTCTCCGGGTGTTTCAGTCTGTGGAGAGCACTTAGGGATTTGATTACTGGCTAGATTTCACTCTCCACTTTTGACTCCCACTTTTCTCCTCCTTATCTCCTCTATCTCCCTCCTACCTCTTCTCTGCTCTATGTAACTCTGTGAATCTCTCTCGGTGTTCCTGGCTGTGAAGAATTTTTTCATCATTAACTTGGGGTTTTATCTCCTGTACTGTATGGATGGAAAAGTCTTGAGACTACCTTAAGAGAAGGAATAAAAGTAAGAGGCAGGAGGCTTAAATCCAAAACTTTGAAACATCAGAGAACTCCTGACCTCAATGAACAGTAATAGACAAGAGTTCACCTCAAAGTCTGCACACCTACACTGAAACCAAGTTCCACTCTAGAGTGAACAAGTTCCAGTGCAAGACACATCATGCTAATTTGCCAGCAAAACAGTAACACAACACTGAACATTAAAAGACAGGCTGTTCAAAGCCATGCCAAACCCATAGATACCGCAAAACTCACTATGGGACACTTTATTGAACTCCAGGGAGAGGAGATCCAGTTCCACCCACCAGAAGAGAGACCCAAGCTCCCTCAACCAGAAAATCTTGACAAGCCAGTGGTCCAACTCACCCACATGGAGCAGACTGCACAGTTAAGAGGAACCATGAACCTCCAGCCTGCAGAAAGGCCATTTGAAACACAGCAATCTAAATAAAATGAAAAGGCAGATAAATATTCAGCTGATAAAAGAATATGATAAGAACCCACCAAACCAAACAAAAGAGGAGGATATAGGGAGTCTACCTGAAAAAGAATTCAGGATAATGACAGTAAAGATGATTCAAAATCTTGACAAAAAAATGGAGTTATAAATAAATAGAGACAAGCATTAAGAAGATGCAAGAAATGCTCAGCAAAGACTTAGAGGAAATAAAGAAGAGTCAATCAATAATGAACAATGCAATAATGGAGATGATATGCATTTTGGAGGGAAACAACAATAGAAAAACTGAAGCAAAAGAGAGAATAAGTGAGGTGGAAGATAGAATAGTGGAAACAAATGAAGCAGAGAGGGAAAAAGAAAAAGAAAAAGAATTAAAAGAAATGAGGACAATCTCAGAGACCTCTGGGGCAATATTTAACAGCCCAACATTTGAATCATAGGTGTCCAAGAAGAAAAGATGAAAAGAAAGGGCATGAGAAAATACTCGAGGAGACAATAGTCTAAGTCTTCCCTAAAATGGGGAAGGAAATAACCACCCAAGTTGAAGAAGCCAGAGAGTCCAAAACAGGATAAACTCAGGGTGAAACACCTGAATAAAGTGATGAAAGAGAAACTCATATACAACTAAGATTACTCTACATATCCAGGATCTCATTCAGATATGAAGGAGAAATCAAAAGCTTTACAGACAAACAAAATCTAAGAGCATTCAGAACCACCAAACCAGGCCTTCAACAAATGTTAACGGATCTTCTCTAGACAGGAAACACAGAAAAGGTTTAGAAAAGCAAATCCAAAACAACAAAATAAACGGTAACAGGATAATACTTATCAATAATAACCTTAAATGTAAATGGGCTCAATGCTCCAACCAAAAGACAAAGACTGGCTGAATGGATACAAAAACAAAAACCCTATATATATTGTCTACAAGAGACTTACCTCAAACCGAGGGACACATAGGGACTATGTGTGTCCTAAGGACTGAAAGTGAAGGGCTGGAAAAAGATATTTCGTGCAAATGGAGACCAAAAGACAACAGGAGTTGCAATACTTACATCATATAAAATAGACTGAAATAAGGACCATGAAAAAAGAAAAAGAAACACACACTACAGAATGATCAAAGGATCAATTCAAGAAGAATATATAACTATATATATACAAACAATATATATGTATACAAACACACCCAACATAGGAGTGATTCAATATGTAAGGCAAATGCTAACAAGAATAAAAGGTGAAATTAACAGTAGCATAATAATAATGGGGGACTTTGATACTCCACTCACACCTATGGATAGATCAATCAAACATAAAATTAGCAAGGAAACACAAGCTTTAAATGATAAAACGGACCAGTAAGACTTAATTGATATCTATAGGGCATTTCACCCCCCAAAAATGTATTTCTACTTTTTCTCAATGGGACATAAATCTAGCCTTCTTAATTAAAATAAATAAAAATAAATGAAATAATTTCAAGCATTTTTTGTGATCACAGTGCAGAGAGACTAGATTTCAACTATAGAAAAAAACATGATAATTTCAATAGATTCAGAGAAACCTTAGACAAAATTCAACACCCACTTATGATAAAAATTTTTCAGAAAGCGGGCATGGAAAGAACATGCCTCAACATCAGTTCACTTTAGTTCAGTCACTCAGTCATGTCCACCTCTTAGAGAGTCCGTGGACTGCAGCACACCAGACTTCCCTGTGCATGACCAACACCAAGAGCTTGCTCAAACTCATGTCCATTGATTTGGTGATGCCATCCAACCATCTCACCCTCTGTTGTATTCTTCTGCTCCCTCCTTCAAATTTTCGCAGCACCAGGGTCTTTTCCAATGAGTCTGTTCTTCTCATTAGGTGGCCAAGGTATTGGAATTTCAGCTTTAGCATCAGTCCTTTCAATGAATATTCAGGACTGATTTCCTTTAGGATGGACTGGTTGGATCTCCTTGCATTCCAAGGGACTTTCAAGAATTTTCTCTAGCACCACAGTTCAAAAGCATCAATTCTTCAGCTCTCAGCTTTCTTTATAGTCCAACTCTCACATCCATACATGACTCCTGGTAAAACCATAGCTTTGACTAGATGGACCTTTGCTGGCAAAGTAATGTCTCTGCTCTTTAATATGATGTCTAGGTTGGTCATAGCTTTCCTTCCTAGGGGCAAGCGTCTTTTAATTTCATGGCTGCAGTCATCATATACAGTGACTTTTGAGCCCAAGAAAATAAAATATCTCACTATTCCCATCGTTAGTTTTTGAATGTTGAGTTTTAAGCCAAGTTTTAAACTTTTGTCACTCTCCTCTTTCACCTTAATCAAGAGGCTCTTTAGTTCTTCTTCACTTTCTGACATAAGAGTGGTATCATCTGCATATCTGAGGTTATTGATATTTTCCCCATCAACCTTGATCCCAGCTTGTGCTTCATCCAGCTCAGCATTCTGCATGATGTACTCTGCTTTTAAGTTATATAAACAGGGTGACAATATAGAACCTTGATGTACTCCTTTCCCAAGTTGGAATCAGTCTGTTGTTCCATATCTGTTTCTAACTGATACTTCTTGACCTGCATACAGATTTCTCAATAGACAGGTAATGTTGGTCTGATATTTCTATATTTTGAAGAACTTTACATTCTTTATTGTGATCTACAAACTTACAGGCTTTGGTATAATCAATAAAGCAGAATGAGTGAACTCTCTCATTCATGTACAACTATTTACAACCCCATAGACTATAACCTGCCAGGTTCCTCTGCCATGGAATTTTCCTGGCAAGGGTACCAGAGTGGGTTGACATTTCCTTCTCCAGAATAAAGCAGAAGTAGACTTTTCCCCCTGGAATTCTCTTACATTTTTTATGATCCAGTGATTACTGACAATTTGATCTCTGATTCCTCTGCCTTTTTTAAATCCAACTTGACGATCTGGAACCTAACCGTTCATGTAGTGTTGAACCCTGGCTTGGAAAAGTTTGAGTATTACTTTGCTAGCATGTGAGATGAGTGCAATTGTCTGATAGTTTTAACATTATTTTTCATTGTGCTTCTTTTTGATTGGAATGAAAACTGACCTTTTCCATTCCTGTGACCACTGCCAAGTTTTCAAAATTTGCTGGCATATTGATTGTAGCACTTTAACAGCATTTTCTTTTAGGATTTGAAATAGCTCTACTGGACTTCCAACATAATATACCTCAAAATAATAGAAGCCATATATGACGAATGAACGGCAAACATTATCTTCAATTGTGACAAATTGAAATAATTTCCCCTAAAATCAGGAACAAGAGAAGGGCACCCACTCTCACCACTACTATTTGGCATAGTTTTGCAAGTCCTGGTCATGGGAATTAGAGATGAAAAATAAATAAAAGAAATCCAGTTTGGAAAAGAAGTAAAACTTTCACTGTTTACAGATGACATATTCTCTACATAGAGAACCCTAAAGATATGACCAGAAAATTACTAGAGCTAATCAATGAGTACAGTAAAGTGGAAGAATACAAAATTAATACACAGAAATCCCTTGCCCTTCTATACACTGACAATGAGGAAACAGAAGAGAATTTAAAAAAAAAAAAAAAAAAAAAAAAAAAAAAAAAAAAAAAACCATTCACCATTGCAAGGAAAAGAATAAAATAATTAGGAATAAATTTACCTAAAGAAATAAAAGACCTATACTGATGACAGAAATGAAAGATGATACATGTAGATGAAGAAATTCACCATGTTTGTGGATTGGAAAAAATAATATAGTGAAATGAGTATACCACCCCCCAAAAATCTATAGATTCAACACAATCCTTATGAAGCTACCAATGATATTTTTCACAGAACTAGGACAAATAATTTCACAATTTGTAAGGAAACACAAAAATGCTGGAATAACCAAAGCAATCTTGAAAAAGAAAAATGGAACTTGAAGAATCAACCTGCCTAACTTCAGACCACAGTACATAGCTACAGCCATCAAAATATTATGGTACTGTCACAATGATAGCAACATAGATAACTTGAACAAAATAGAAAGCCCAGAGATAAATCTGTGCACCTTGGATACCGTATTTTTGACAAAAGAGGCAAAGATATACAATGGAGAAAAAACAATCTCTTTAACAACTGGTGCTGGGAAAACTGGCAAATCATCTATAAAAGAATGAAACTAGAGCACTTTCTAACACTATACACAAAAAATACACTCAAAATGGATTAAAGATCTAAATTTAAGACCAGGAACTATGAAACTTTTAGAGGAAAACATAAACAGGTCACTCTCTGACATATTACAGCCAGATCCTCTATGACCCACTCCCAGAGTAATGGAAACAGAAATAAACAAATGGGACTAATTAAACTTAAAAGCTTCTGCACAACAAAGGAAACTCTAAGCAAGGTAAAAAGACAGCCTTCAGAATGGCAGAAAATAAGAAACAAACAACTGACAAAGAATTAATCTCCAAAATATACAAACAGTTCATGCAACTCAATACCTGAAAAATAAAAGACCTAATGAAAAAGTGGGCCAAAGAACTAAACAGACATTTCTCCAAAGAATCATACAGATGGCTAACAAACAGATGAGAAGATGTTCAACATCACTCATTATCAGATAAATGCAAATGTAAACCACAATGAGATTCCATCTCATGATGGTCAAAATGGCTGCCATAAAAGAGTATTTGCCAACTGAGCTTTCGGGGAAACCCATTAAAATGTCTGCATGCAACAAATGCAGTGTGAATTGTAAAGAAAAGGGAACAGTTTTACACTGGTTGTAGGAATGCAGACTAGTACAGCCATTATGGAGAACAGTGTGGAGATTCCTTAAAAAAACAAAACAAACAAACAAACAAACAAGAAAACTGGTAATAGAACTGCTTTATGACCCAGCAATCCCACTTTGGGGCATACACACCAAAGAAACCAAAATTGAAAGACATTAATGTACCATAAAATTTATTGCAGCACTGTTTACAGTAGTTTAGACATGGAAGCAACCTAGATGTTCATCACCAAACAAGTGGATAAGGAAGCTGTGATACATATACACAATGTGATATTATTCAGCTATAAAAAAGAACACATTTGATCAGTTCTAGTTAGGGGGATGAAATTGGAGCCTATTATACAGAGTTAAGTAAGTTAGAAAGAGAAATACCAATAAAGTGAAAGAAAGAAAGAAAGTGAAGTCTCTCACTCATGCCCAACTCTAAGACCCCGTGGACTGTAGCTTATCAGGTTCCTCTATCCATGGGATTCTCTAGGGAAGAATACTGGAATAGGTTGCAATTTCCTTCTCCAGGGGATCTTCCTGACTCAGTGATTGAACCTGGGTCTCCTGCGTTACAGGCAGACTCTTTAACCTCTGAGCCACCAGGGAAGCTAATACAGTACATTATTGCAATATATATATGGAATTTAAACAGATGGTAACAGTGACTTTGGCCACCTCATGTGAAGAGTTGACTCATTGAAAAAGACTCTGATTCTAGGAGGGATTGCGGGCAGGAGGAAAAGGGGACGACAGAGGATGAGATGGCTGGATGGCATCACTGACTCGATGGAAGTGAGTCTGAGTGAACTCCGGGAATTGGTGATGGACAAGGAGGCCTGGCGTGCTGTGATTCATGGGGTCTCAAAGAGTCGGACACGACTGAGCGACTGAAATGAACTGAACAGAATTGAACAATGACCCTATATGCAAAATAGCAAAAGAGACACATAGGTAAAGAACAGAATTTTGGATTATGTGGAAGAAGGCGAGGTTGGGATGCTTTGAGAGAATACCATTAAAACATGTATATTACCATATGTAAAATAGATGACCAGTGTAAGTTTAATGCATAAAGCAGTGTACTCAAAGTCAGTTCTCCAGGCAGATAGGGCAGTGGGGAAAGTGAGAGGGGAGTTCAGAGTAGGGAGACATGTGTAGCTGTGGCTAATTCATGTTGATGTGTGGTTAAAAAAAAAGCACGATTTTATAAAGTAATTAGCCTGCAATTAAAATAAATAAATTAATTTTAAAAAGAAGTCAATTACAGGAAGAAAACTGGAAAAAAAAACCTCAAAGACATAAAGATTAAACAACTTTAATCTTACAATATTACTAAATCTTAAAATATTACTTAAAAAAATGGATCAAGGAATATATCAGAGGAAGTAAAATATACCTCAAGACAATTGAAGGTAGTAACACAACTTTCCAAAATCTAAGGAATACAACACAAGCAGTTCTAAGAAATGATTCAAGCCTATCATAAGAAATAAGAAAAATTTTGAACGACATAAAATGCCACCTA
>SJYG01000861.1:650593-662565 GCA_006410535.1 Litocranius walleri
GAGTTATGTCGGAGAGTGTTTTGCCTATGTTCTCCTCTAGGAGTTTTATAGTTTCTGGTCTTACATTTAGATCTTTAATCCATTTTGAGTTTATTTTTGTGTATGGTGTTAGAAAGAGGTCTAGTTTCATTCTTTTACAAGTGGTTGACCAGTTTTCCCAGCACCACCTGTTAAAGAGACTGTCTTTACTCCATTGTATATTCTTGCCTCCTTTGTCGAAGATAAGGTGTCCATAGGTGTGTGGATTTATCTCTGGGCTTTCTATTTTGTTCCATTGATCTATATTTCTGTCTTTATGCCAGTAGCGTACTGTCTTAATGACTGTGGCTCTGTAGTAGAGCCTGAAGTCAGGCAAGTTGATTCCTCCAGTTCCATTCTTCTTTCTCAAGATTGCTTTGGCTATTCGAGGTTTTTTGTATTTCCATACAAATCTTAATGATATACTTGTCTTCCTTTCTCTCTAGCTTTTTTTTTTAGGGGGGGGAGGGTCTATTTTATTTACTCTTACTATGGGATCAATATATGTTAGCTTAATAACTATAGCTACATGTTTTAACTGATATTCATTAAAACTTAAAAGCATTCTAAACTATCGACATTTTTTATTCCTTTCCTCTTTATTTTGAGTTTTGCTATTATATTTTACATCTTCCATTTTATGTGTCAACTATTTATTGTGTTATGGTCGTTTTTATAATTTGTGTCTTTCAATATTTATACTAGCTTGATCAAGTTATTAATCTTAAGCCTTTACTAGTGGGATTTTTCACTTTCTATACATTCTCATCTTTCTTATAGCTTTTCCTTTTCCACATAGTTGTTTTGTTGCAAGTTGTGTCTGACTTTTTGTGACCGCATGGACTGTAGCCCACCAGATTCAACATTCCTTTGGATTTTCCTAGGAAAAACTGTATTCCCAACCACTAAAAATGGCCTCCACATAGACAAGACCCTTTAGCAATTCTCTTACTATCAGTTCAATATTGAGAAATTGTTTTTTATTTTCTTTCTTTCTTTTCTTTCTTTTTTTTTTTTTTTTTTTCATTGTTGTCTGAGAAGTCTTTAACTCTCTTTTCATTCTGAATGAAAACCTTGCTTCATAGATTGTCCTATGTTGCAGATTATTTTTTTCTTTTCAGTACATTGAATATATAATGCCACTTCTTTCTGGCCTGCAAATTTTCTGCAGAAAAATCATCTGATACCTTTATGGGAGTCCCCTTGTATGTGGCTGTTAGTTTTTCTCTTGCCACCTTCTGCAAGTTTAAGTCTAGGCTCTGAGCTTAATTTTGGGAGACTTTTGCCACTTGTGGAAATATCTCTCAGATTTAGGCCACCCCCCTTTTTTTTAAACAATAGAGAAAAGAGTAGTTTTTACAAGGTTAAATAAATAATTGCATGACTGTCAAAAAAAAAATCCATGCAAATATTTGTTCATTTTCATTGATTTCCTAGCATCAGAGTTTGTTATAGAATGTTGGATACACTGAAGATTGGACACTTTTAATAGCTTACTTTCCCCATATTTTAAGAACACAATTATTAAACATTGAATTTCACCCTTATGAAATGCTAGCTATGTAAATTTAACTCAGAATTTTTTCTTCTAACAATGTGTCGTGTAAAATATTACCGTTTATTCCACTCTCCTCTTTTATAAAATTTTCGCTTCATGTTACACCCTTAACATTTTTCATGCAATTCAATTTGCTTCTTTCATAGTATTAAATAATAGAACACAAAGGTGTCACATTATTTAATCAATGATTCCTGAAAATATAATTGTTTTCATATTTTCAATGTTATAAGCAAAATGTTAGTGAATCTCCTTGAGGCTAAACATATTGAAATATAATTCCAAACTTATATTCTTAATGCAATTGATGTCTTAGTTTGTTCAAATAAAGCTTTGACATTTATATGTTTTATTTTTATATTTTAATGAATAAGAAAGTCCATGAGATTAGATCCAGGCATTATAGGTCATCTTAAAAACAATGTTCTTATTTTCACTAAAATTTAAGTATTACATGATTGATATTGGGCTTCTCTTATGGCTCAGCTAATAAAGAATCTGCCTGCAATCTGGAGACCTGGGTTCAACTTCTGGTTTGGGATGATCCCCTGGAGAAGGCAATGGCTACCCACTCCAGTATTCTGGCCTGGAGAATTCCATGAACTATATAGTCCAGGGGAATCACAAACAGTCTCATACAACTGAGTGACTTTCACTTTCCTTTACTGACTGATATTAGTTACTAAAATTGAATTCATCAGGCAGTTTTCAAATACCTATTAAAGATAATTGAAATATTAAATAGACAAATTGTTATTTAAAAGGCAGTGAATGAGTGAGCCAATTTAAGAAATACCCACAATCTTCACATTTTTAAAATTCAAATGGAAATGCTATTTTTCTCTGTGCATGATATAGTGTATCTCATGGATATGAAGTAAAAAGAAAACATGCTAGATGAGACTGAAGGCAGTTGTAATTTTCTGTAAGTTATTTTGATCACTTTTTTACTTAAGTTTAGACCTGGTACATCAGGATTGTGATCCATAAAGAAATGACAACTATTCTTGCTAAATTCTGGGTATTACTGCCAAGATTTTTGAAAGAAACATGCTAACCACATCCTAGTTCCTTTTGCTCAATAAGCATATTTTAAGTTATTCCATGATATGCCTCAACAAGCCACTGCCTCATTTCTTCTTACATAATTTTGACAGAACTGTTTGGAAAATCAGTGCCTCAGGACTATGTTTAGATTTACTGCTGAATAGAATTACTATGTATTATTATAAAAATAATCAAAGTGAATATTATTGATGGTCCTTGCTTTGTGAGCATGCAATTGTTAACTCCAAATATAAATATTCTAATGGCGTAATTTCTCACTTTTATAGAAAAGAAAAAAGAAATGAGATTTTTAGTATGGAACAATAAATGACTTACATTTAAACAAAGTTCTTAAAAAATAATAAATGCAATGCTTTTTGGTGCACAATACAGACCAAAAGTGCTTTAAACAGATTTGATTAATAATACTTGCCTAAGATGCATGAGAAAATATTGTTATGCCAAGAAAAGTTGTTAGGGATGTTTGTTTAAAGCTTTTATGTATGTCTCAGTTCAGTTCAGTTCAGTCGCTCAGTCGTATCCGACTCTTTGCGATCCCATGAATTGCAGCACACCAGGCCTCCCTATTCATCACCATCTCACGGAGTTCACTCAGACTTACATCCATCGAGTTCGTGATGCCATCCAGCCATCTCATCCTCGGTCATCCCCTACTATTCCTGCCCCTAATCCCTCCCAGCATCAGAGTCTTTTCCAATGAGTCAACTCTTTGCATGAGGTGGCCAAATTACTGGAGCTTCAGCTTCAGTATCATTCCTTCCAAAGAAATTCCAGGGTTGACCTGCTTCAGAATGGACTGGTTGGATCTCCTTGCAGTCCAAGGGACTCTCAAGAGTCTTCTCCAACACCACAGTTCAAAAGCATCAATTCTTCTTTCTTCACAGTCCATCTCTCACATCCATACATGACCACAGGAAAAACCATAGCCTTTACTAAAAGGACCTTAGCTGGCAAAGTAATGTCTCTGCTTTTTTTTTTTTTTAATTTTTATTTTTTTAATACTTTATTCTACGTTACAATACTATATTGGTTTTGCCATACATTGACATGAATTAGCCACAGGTATACACCATCTTGCAATGCTGAAGCCCCCTCCCACCTTCCACCCCATATCATCTCCCTGGATCATCCCATGCACCATCACCAAGCATCCTGTATCCTGTATTGAACATAGACTGGTGCTTTGTTTCTTATATGGTAGTATACATGTTTCAATGCCATTATCTAGGTTGGTCATAACTTTTCTTCCAAGGAGTAAGCGTCTTTTAATTTCATGGCTGCAGTCACCATCCACAATAATTTTGGAGCCAAAAAATAAATAAATAAAGTTTAACACTGTTTCCACTGTTTCCCCATCTATTTCCTATGAAGTGATGGCACCGGATGCCATGATCTTTGTTTTCTGAATGTTGAGCTTTAAGTCAACTTTTTCACTCTCCTCTTTCACTTTCATCAAGAGGCTTTTTAGCTCCTCTTCACTTTCTGCCATAAGGGTGGTGTCATCTGCATATCTGAGGTTTTTGTTATTTCTCCTGCCAATCTTGATTCCAGCTTGTGTTTCTTCCAGTCCAGCGTTTCTCATGATGTACTCTGCATAGACGTTCAATAAGCAGGGTGACAATATACAGCCTTGACATACGGCTTTTCCTATTTGGAACCAGTCTGTTGTTCCATGTCCAGTTCTAACTGTTGCTTCTTGATCTGCATACAGAATTCTCAAGAGGCAGGTTAGGTGGTCTGGTATTTCCATCTCTTTCAGAATTTTCCAGTTTCTTGTGATCCACACAGTCAATGGCTTTGGCATAGTCAATAAAGCAGAAATAGATGTTTTTCTGGAACTCTTTTGCTTTTTCCATGATCCAGCAGATGTTGGCAATTTTATCTCTGGTTCCTCTGTCTTTTCTAAAACCAGCTTGAACATCAGGGATTTCATGGTTCACATATTGCTGAAGCCTGGCTTGCAGAATTTTGAGCATTACTTTACTAACATGTGAGATGAATGCAATTGTGCGGTGGTTTGAGCATTCTTTGGCATTGCCTTTCTTTGGAATTGGAATGAAAACTGACCTTTTCCAGTCCTGTGGCCACTGCTGAGTTTTCCAAATTTGCTGGCATATTGAGTGCAGCACTTTCACTGCATCATCTTTCAGGATTTGAAACAGCTCAACTGGAATTCCATTACCTCCACTAGCTTTGTTCATAGTGATGCTTTCTATGGCCCACTTGACTTCACATTCCACGATGTCTGGCTCTAGATTAGTGATCACATCATCATGATTATCTGGGTCGTGAAGATCTTTTTGTACAGTTCTTCTTTCTATTCTTGCCACCTCTTCTTATTATCTTCTGCTTCTCTTAGGTCCATATCATTTCTGTCGTTTATTGAGCCCATCTTTGCATGAAATGTTCCCTTAGTATCTCTGATTTTCTTGAAGAGATCTCTAGTCTTTCCCATTCTGTTCTTTTCCTCTATTTCTTTGCATTGATTGCTGAAGAAGGCTTTTATATCTCTTCTTGCTATTCTTTGGAACTCTGCATTCAGATGCTTATATCTTTCCTTTTCTCCTTTTCTTCTTGCCTCTCTTCTTTTCACAGCTATTTATAAGGCCTCCCCAGACAGCCATTTTGCTTTTTTGTATTTCTTTTCCATTGGAATGGTCTTGATCCCTGTCTCCTGTACAATGTCACGAACCTCATTCCATAGTTCATCAGGCACTCTATCTATCAGATCTAGGCCCTTAAATCTATTTCTCACTTCCACTGTATAATCATAAGGGATTTGATTTAGGTCATACCTGAATGGTCTAGCTGTTTTCCCTACTTTCTTCAATTTGAGTCTGAATTTGGTAATAAGGAGTTCATGATCTGAGCCACAGTCTCAACTGCATGTATAATTTAATGTTCATTGCAGCACTGTTTATAATAGCCAGGACATGGAATTATCAGAGATGTCCATCAGCAGATGAATGGATAAGAAAGCTGTGGTACATATACACAATGGAGTATTACTCAGCCATTGAAAAGAATACATTTGGATCAGTTCTAATGAGGTGGATGAAACTGGAGCTGATTATACAAAGTGAAGTAAGCCAGAAAGAAAAACAACAATACAGTATACTGACACATATATATGGAATTTAGAAAGATAGAAATGACCCTGTATGTGAGACAACAAGAGACACCGATGTATAGAACAGATTTTGGCCTCTGAGGGAGAGGGAAAGGGTGGGATGATTTGGGAGAATGGCATTGAAACATGTATACTATCATGTAAGAAACGAAGTGCCAGCCTATGTTCAATACAGGATACAGGATGCTTGGGGCTGGAGCACGGGGATGATCCAGAGAGATGATATGGGGTGGGAGGGGGTTTCAGGATTGGGAGCTCATGTACACTTGTGGCTGATTCATGTTAATGTATGTCAAAACCAATACAGTACTGTAACGTGAATAAAGTATTAAAAAAATAAAAATAAAAAGATTGGAAAACACAGATTTGGCCTGTGGGCCAAAGCTGTTCCTTCCCATTCATTTATTGTAGTCTATAGCATATTGAAAAGCAGAGACATTACTTTGCCAACAAAGGTCCATCTAGTCAAGGCTATGGTTTTTCCAGTGGTCATGTATGGATGTGAGAGTTGTACTGTGAAGAAAGCTGAGTGCCGAAGAATTGATGCTTTTGAACTGTGGTGTTGGAGAAGACTCTTGAGAGTCCCTTGGACAGGAAGGAGATCCAACCAGTCCATTCTGAAAGAGATCAGCCTTGAGATTTCTTTGGAGATAATGATGCTGAAGCTGAAACTGCAGTATTTTGGCCACCTCATTGGAAGAGTTGACTTATTGGAAAAGACTTTGATGCTAGGAGGGATTAGGGGCAAGATGAAAAGCGGACTACAGAGGATGAGATGGCTGGATGGCATCAGTGACTCGATGGACTGAGTCTGAGTGAACTCTGAGGGTTGGTGATGGACAGGGAAGCCTGGCGTGCTGCGATTCATGGGGTCGCAAAGAGTCAGACACGACTGAGCGGCTGAACTGAACTGACTGATACCTGCTTTGCCTTACAACAACAAAGCATGATAGTTATGACAGAGACTTCATAGCCAGTGAAGTCTAAAATGTATTCTATTGGCTCTTTACCAAAAAACAAAGCAAACAAACAAACAAAAACAAAAAAAACTGCTGACATACAGGATTAAATGTAGATTTTTTTTTATAGATTCTTTGTGATCTCATTTACTGCAGCATGCCTGGCTTCCTTGTCCTTCACTACCTCCTAAAGTTTGCTCAAACTCATGTGCATTGAGTCGGTGATGCCATCCAATCATCTTATCCTCTGTTGTTCCCTTCTCCTCCAGCCTTCAATCTTTCCCAGCATCATTGTCTTTCCTAAGTTATCTCTTCGCACCAGGTGGCCAAAGTACAGGAGCTTCACCTTCAGCATCATCCCTTCCAAAGAGTATTCAGGGTTGATTTCCTTTAGGATTGATTGATTTCATCTCCTTGCAGTCCAAGGGACTCTCAAGAGTCTTCTCTAGCACCACAGTTTTTCTAATGTGAGAACGTATTTCATTTTCCTACTATGTCTGTGAGTATCTCTAGTACCAAGATGATGGTATTTACGGGGAACATGGCATTGGGAAAAATAAGAAAAAAAAGAAGTTCAACATAGAATTCACTGGAATGAGGGCTGTGCACTTTCACACACAAAGAAGAGAGAATAGAGTACTATGTGTATACATAATATCTAATGAGTTATAATAGTATATATATTTAGAAAATATTGCACTTTCACATTTTATTTAAAAAAAGAAACACTTAGAAAGTATTACCTATATTTGGCTGAATTATATTTGTTTTAGTTTTATAGAGCACTGTAAAATACCCTCTGAAACAATGACATTTAATAAGTGAGGGGGAAATGGTGAATTGTATTTTTGTCTTACCCCTTTGTGTTAATTCACGTTCCCCGACTAGTTTTTGTCTTGATCATTAATCAAGTTTTCTGGATTCTTGGACATTAAATTAATGAAAACAGAATGTGAACAGCATTTACTAAAACTTAAATTTATCAATTATAATCAGGTTGTAGAAATTACACATATGAAGAAAATACTGGAGTTTTTGAACTTTCTTTAATATGTCTACTATGTCCTAATGTGAGTATGAAGATTGATTAGTTATTGTTGTTTAGTCAACAAGTATTGTCTGACACTTTGCAACCCCGTGGACTATAGCGTGCCAGGATCCTCTGTCCATCAGAATTCCCAGGCAAGAATTCTGGAGTGGATCACCATTTCCTTCTGTAGGTGATCTTCCCAACCCAGGTATAGAACCCTAGTATCCTGTATTGGCAGCTGGATTCTTTACAGCTGAGCTACCAGGGAAGCCCTCCATGATGAGTGACTGCCACATGCAAAATTTTGAATATTACATAATCATAAGGTTATATCTTTATTCTTTTTCATGATAAGAATTGTATTAATTATTGCTATAATAGCTTTATAAAGGATTTATAATTTTATCAATCATTGTTTAATATGCCCTTAGCAGTCACTGATAATAATTTTCTATCCAACATTTAAGATTGTATTTGCTTTCCATCACTCATTTTTTGGAGGAAATCTTTTTGTATTATGAATCCTACAAGTTATGAAAGAGAAATTCCATGGTAGGTTATAGGAATCCAGAAGAAGTTTGTTGTTTCCTCATTGCAAAAAGCTAGCAAACTCACAGTCTCCCTAATAATCCATATTGCAAAATATAATAAAGCTTATCTTATTGGTTTGTTTTAAAGAGTGAAGAAAGTACTAGATGTAGAAACATTTTGTGAATTTTAAACAGCAGTAAAGTAGGTATTATGTAAAATTTCTGTCTCAATCAAAGATGGACCTAGTGTTCTTAATAGACTTCTACTTAGTACAAATTCCCAAAAGAGGACTTCTAAATTAGTAAACAGTGCTCTTATTTAATTAATTTTCTTTAAAAACTGTATATCTAATTTTATTAATGTCACACCGATATACTATTTGCTAAAGGTTTAAGGTTAATGATTCCTTTAATCTTTCTAGTCTTTAAGTTTTACAAATCTAGTAAGAAAACATAAACTTTTTTTTAAATGCATTTATTTTTGTTTTGAAGGATAATTGCTTTACAGAATTGTGTTGTGTTGTGTTCCGTTGCTCAGTCATGTCCAACCGACTCTTTGAGACCTCATAGGCTACATGTAGCCTGCCGGGATCCTCTGTCTATGGGGATTCTCCAGACAAGAACACTAGAGTGAGTTGCTTTGTTCTGCTGCAAGGGATCTTCCCAACACAGGGATCAAATTGAGGTCGCACACCTTGCAGGCAGTTTCTTTACCGACTGAGATAATAGGGAAGCCCAAGAATACTGGAGTGGGTAGATTATCCCTTCTCCAGTTGATTGTCCCAATCCAGGAAGAGAACCGACATCTCTTAAATTGCAGGTGGATTCTTTACCAGCCGAGCTACCTGCTACACATAGACATATGTATCCTCCCTCGTAAACTCCCTCCCTTCTCCCACACTATCCACTCCTCAGATTGGTTACTGAGCCCTGGTTTGAGTTCACTGAGAGATACAGCAAATTCCCATTGGTTATATATTTTACATATGGTAAAGGAAGCATAAACATTTTACTTGGCAATGTTACTTGATAATAGGGAGATTTACAGAATTTTAGTCTAAAATTTTAGTGTAAAATTTTAGTCTAAAAATAAAATCCAAATGTTAGAAGAAAAGTAAATATAAGTTCTTACTTCTCCAAATCAAAATTAAAAAAAAAATTAGTTAATGCTGTTTCAGTTGACTCCTTATTTTGTAAATATGTATATAAGATACCTTAGAATAAATATGCCACATCATTATTTTCTCATTTCTGGAAATAATGTCTGGTAAACAAAGGGTATCTATTTTTATAGGGAAAATGCCATAACCATTTATTTCCTTTGTCAATAATAAGAATAAGAATAATAGTAACAGCAAAAATAATCCAATCACATTATTTATTTGTATATCAACAATGATTTATATGTCACATAACATACATAAAAATATTTTGTACTAATAGTAATAGTTGAATAAGTAGTACTCTAATCACACAGTAATTACATCATACCTTAGGAATATAATTTTGAAAATAAAAATAACAATTTAGACTTTAATTCTACAGTATTTTCAAGTATATTTTCAGAAATCTCTAAATTATAAATGTTGGAAGAAATTGTGCCTAGAAACAGAAAATGAAGTGTTTCATGTCAGTGTCTTTCTGACAGGTTAACCAGATTACTAAGTCCATCATGTGTTCACAAGAAACTCCTGATATCCAGGAACAGGTATGTTAATGCCTGCTTCTATTTACATGAAAGCACAGAGGTTACAAGAAGTTATTGTTTTATGATTTTCAAGCAGTAAATTTAATGAAAGAACAGATATTGTAACTCATCAAAAACATTTTAATTCAATTTAACTAATATATGTTAACCAATTTCTATGCATGCATTATTTGCAAAGCATAAGATTTTAATATTAGAAAGTAAAATTTATATTTTAAAGAAACTGTATTCAATATAAACATCCAGAACTTGAACTTACAGTGAGTTTAGAATAAAAACAGAAACTTTCTTGACTATACATTTTACTTTGCATTTTGGAGGCTGAAATATTTCCACTTGCTTAGGATGGACTTTTGTCTTACTTCTTTGTGATTTCCTTTGTTTTAGTACCTTGGCCTCATTATTAAATATTTTCTTTGCTAACACATAGCTTATTTGATGTGACACTATAATATTTATACCTTGAATTTCTCAAAATATATTTAAATAGTGGTAAACATTTTAGGAGACTCTAGAGGAAATTGTGGACAAGTCACATTTTAATGTTCATTCATCTTTCTTAATAGTGCATTTTGTAACTATACAACAAAAGTATGATTAATAATTATGTAATTGAACTTTGCCAACATGGATCCATCTAGTCATATCTATGGTTTTTCCAGTAGTCATGTATGGATGTGAGAGATGGACTATAAAGGAAGTTGAGCATTGAAGAACTGACACTTTTGAATTGTGGTGTTGGAGAAGACTCTTGAGAGTCCCTTGGACTGCAAGGAGATCCAGCCAGTCCATCCTAATGAAAATTATTCCTGAATATTCATTGGAAGGACTGAGGCTGAAGCTGAAACTCCATTCCTTTGGCCACCTGATGTGAAGAACTGACTCATTTGAAAAGACCCCGATGCTGTGGAAGATTAAAGGAGGGAGTAGAAGGGGACAACAGAGAATGAGATGGTTGGATGGCATCACCGACTCAATGTACATGAGTTTGAGTAAACTCTGGAAGTTGGTGATGGACAGGCAGACCTGACCATGCTGCAGTCCATGGGGTTGCAAAGAGTCAGACACGACTGAGTGACCAAACTGAATGGAAGAGTCCAAAAGCAAATCAGTTATTTGAGCAAGCTCTGGGAGTTGGTGATGGATAGGGAAGCCTGGCATACTACAGTACGTGAGATCACAAAGAGTTGGACACAATTGAGCTACAGAACTGAACTGAACTGAACAAGAATAACTTTCTGAGGTTGGACCATTAAACATGCTATACTTCAGGGTGTAAAAGTAAGAAATATATCCTGTTCTAAATTTGAACATCAAGGTTTTATATACTTTGTGACATCATGGTCTGTAGCCCACCAGGCTCCTCTGTCTGTGGGATTCTCCAGGCAAGAATACTGAAGTGGATTACCATTCCCTTCTCCAGATGATCGTCCCAACCCAGGAATCAAACCCTGGTCTCTGGCATTGCAGGCAGATTATTTGCCATGTAAACTACAGGGAAAATCCTTTATACACTTTAACTGTTATTTTATATGTAAAGTGTTTATTCCACTGACACATTATGATCAAACAGTGCATTTAGCAAAAGTAAGATGTATTATTACCTACATATACTAACTTATAAAGCTAACACATTTGAGTACAGATGTTTAAAATTTTAATATGTTCTATATACCCAGGTATATTGATTGTAAGGAATAACATCAGATGAAGGCCAGGAATGAAAGTGCAGTACTCAAGTGAAATAATACACAAACTTTGAATTGACTAGTTATTTTTTAGCACCATTAACATTTAGACAAGTCCAACAGACTAGTTACTTGCAGCGGGGTAAAGTCAAGTTGTAATGCTTACAGATATTTCAGAAATTGTATTCCTTTAAAATATTTTTCTCATATTTATTTACATTGATATTTGTCCAGGGCCAATTTTTTTTTTTACTTTAAAACCTATCTATTTTTTTGTTTTTTT
>SJYG01000861.1:662718-686103 GCA_006410535.1 Litocranius walleri
CTATCTATTTTGTTGTTTTTGTCTCTAAAGGCATCTTTATGACCCCATGGACTTCAGCATGCCAGGCTTCTCTGTCTTTCACTACCTCTTGGTTGTTGTTCAGTTGCTCAGTCGTGTCCAATCCTTTGTGACCTCATGGACTACATACAGCATGCCAGGCTTCCC
This sequence comes from Litocranius walleri, assembly GCA_006410535.1. NCBI lineage: Eukaryota > Metazoa > Chordata > Mammalia > Artiodactyla > Bovidae > Litocranius > Litocranius walleri. The sequence goes on from SJYG01000861.1 coordinate 662,884, forward strand.
TATCCTTCACCATCTCCTAGAACCTGCTCAAAATTGTGTTCCTTGGGTCAGTGAGGCCATACAACCATCTCATTCTCTGTCATCTCCTTTTCCTTCCTCCTTCAATCTTTCCCAGCATCAGGGTCTTCTCTAATAAGTCAGTTTTTCACATCAGATGGCAGAAGTACAGGAGCTTCAGCTTCAGCATCAGTTTGCCAATGAATATTCAGGATTGATTTCCATTAGGATTGACTGGTTTGATTTCCTTGCAGTCCAAGGGACTCTCAAGAGTCTTATCTAACACCACAGTTCCTTATCATCAATTCTTCAGTACTCAGCCTTCTTTATGGTCCAACTGTCACATCCATACATGGCTAGTAGAAAAATCATAGCTTTGACTATATGGACCTTTGTCAGCAATTAATGTCTCTGTTCCTTAATATGCTATCTAAGTTGGTCTAGTTATTCTTCCAAGGAGCAAGTGTCTTTTAATTTTGTTCCTGCAGTCACCATCTCCAGTGATTTTGGAGCCTAAAAATATAGTCTATCACTGTTTTCATTGTTTACTCATCTATTTGCCATGAAGTGATGGGACTGGTCTCATCTCGTCAAGGCTATGGTTTTTCCAGTAGTCATGAATGGATGTGAGAATTGGACTATAAATAAAGCTGAGCACTGAAGAACTGATGCTTTTGATGTGGTGTTGGAGAAGATTTTTGAGAGTCCCTTGGACTGCAGGGAGATCCAGCCAATTCATCCTAAAGGAGATCAGATTCAGGTAGATGGTGTGGGGTGGGAGATGGGAGGGGGCTTTGGCACTGGGAGATTGTGTTCACCTGTGGCTAATACATGTCAATGTATAGCAAAACAAATACAGTATTGTAATTAAAAAAATAAATTAATTAATTTAAAAAAAAGAAAGAAAAAAAAGGAGATCAGTCTTGAGTGCTTATTGGAAGGACTGAAGTTGAAACTGAAACTCTAATTGTTTGGCTACCTGATGCAAAGAACTGATTCATTTGAAAAGACCCTGATACTGGGAAAGATTGAGGGCAGGAGGAGAAGGGGATGACAGAGGATGAGATGGTTGGATGGCATCACCGACTTCATGGAGATGTTTGGGTAAATTCTGGATATTAGTGATAGACAGGAGGCCTAGTATGCAACAGTCTATGTGATCATGAAGAGTCAGACATGACTGAGAGACTGAACTGTACTGATGGTACTGGATGCCATGATCTTCCTATTTAGAATGTTTTGTTTCAAGAGGGTTTTCCACTCTCTTCTTTCACTTTTATAAAAGGTCTCCTTAGCTCCTCTTCTCTTTCTGCCATAAGGGTGGTGTCATCTGTGTATCTGAGCTTATTGATATTTCTCTCAGGAACCTTGATTCCAGCTTGTGCTTCATCCAGCCCAGCATTTCTTTTGATGTACTCCTCATATAAGTTAAATAAACAGGGTGACAATATACAGCCTTGACGTACTTTTTTTCCACTTTGAAATGAGTCTATTGTTCCATGTCTTAATCTGCTTTCAGGTTTCTCAGGAGGCAAATAAGGTGGTCTGGTATCCCCATCTCTTGAAAAATTTTCCACATTTTGCTGTGATGCACACAGTCAAATGCTTTCATATAGTTAAATGAAACAGAAGCAGATGTTTTTCTGGAATTCTCTTGCTGTTTATATGAGACAACAGATTTTGGCAATTTGCTCTCTTGTTCCTCTGTTTTTTTTTTTTTTTTTTTAAATCCTACTACATCATTTGAAAGTTCCTGGTTCACATATTATTGAAGCTTAGCTTGGAGAATTTTGAACATAGCCTTGCTAGCATGTAAAATGAGTGCAATTGTGTGATGATTTGAATCTTCTTTGGTATTGCCTATTTTGGGATTGGAATGAAAATTGACATTTTCCAGACTTGTGGCCACTGATAAGTTTTCCAAATTTGCTGGCATATTGAGTGCAGCACTTTAACAGCATTGTGTGCTAAGATTTAAAATGGCTCAGCTGTAGTTATGTCACCTCCAGCAGCTTTGTTCATAGTGATAATTCCTAAGGCCCATTTGATTTTTCTTCTGAAGTTTACTCAAATTCATGTCCATCTCATACTCTGCTGCCCGTCTCTCCTTTCGTCTTTAGCCTTTTTCAGCATCAGAGTCTTTTTCAATTAGCCATTATTTATTTCTTCTTATTTATTTATTCAGCATGAACTAAACAAATATTGAACATATTATGGAATCTAATTGAATTTCAACTTAAAAATTGCTTTCAAGATACAAAGTTTTTACATTTGATTAGTTATTTTAGCCTTAAACACCATATTGCCTCATTTTGTATATGAGAATATGAGATAGAAAACTAAATCAACTTTCTAGTAAGTTGAGGAGTGAGGATTTGAATCAAAATAATCAAATTGGAAGCTACACAGAACTTCAAACAACTCTCCACTGTCCTGTTGCAATAGCCAGAAACTGATGGAACAATTCATATGCTATCATTAAACTATACATCTCTTCAGTTCACCTGCAACATCTTTCTTAGGCTGAAAGAGTTTTGGGCCATTCATGAACATCAAAGAACTTTACACAGTTTGCAAACCAGAAATCCAGGCTTCATATTCCAAATCCATGAAACTAACCAGTTGTATAATTTTTCCATCTGTAGAGTGACAATAATGGCAAAATTTACTAAATAGATTCCTGTAAAATATTTTGAGTTTTAGCATAGAGCAAAGTATCCAGTACTAGCCATTGTCATAGGATGATTAGATCCATGATAGATAGAAACAAAAATTTCAAATCTTTTATTCTATTTTTGCCTTTTCTTAAATACAACATTTCTACCTATATGTGAAATATGTCAAGAAATATAAGAAGATAAAAATGAATGGCTTTATTTTAGGTGAGTTCTATAGTCAGAAGATAACACATTGTATTGGTGATTTGACTAAAGACTAAAGTGTCCTCATATGAACAAACACCTTTAAAGTATTAAGGTGCGTTACTTCTTTTTAATGATTTTCATTATCTTTCCCCAATTATCTTCTCAATGCTTATGTCCCCATGACTTATATCATTCACCTCTTAACCACTAAAATAGTTTAGAACCTTTAACCTTTGATCTTGAATGGAACTTGCTTTGCATTTTTGATTCATTCAATTAAAAAAATTGAAATTAAAAAATCTATAATCTTCTATGTTTTCAATTATGTTTATTGTAGAACAAAATTAACAATTCATTTTAACTAAAACTAAAAACATTTTTTCATATGTCTACTAATGTTGAAATTGGAGAAGGAAATGGCAAGCCACTCCAAGTGTCCTTGCCTCTAGAATCCCAGGGACAGGGTGCCTGGTGGGCTACCGTCCATGATGTTGCAGAGTCAGACACGACTGAAGTGATGTAGCAGCAGCAGCAGTAGCAGCAATGTTGACATATCCATTATATAATTAATAAATGTTCCTTTTTAGAACAATATTTACATTTTTTGAAAAAAAGACTACATATAAGTTTAACAAAAATATACATATAATACAACTGATCTGTAAAGAAAACATAAATGTCTTAACATTTTAAATACATATGCATTTTACTCAAATAATTAAAGATACTTTATCTTATTTATGATATGATTTCTTTGTATGTCAAAATATGAAGTATATTAAACAAAGTATGTTTTCCTTTTCCATACATATATATATATATATAAGGAAAATGTAATTTGTTTTATTTTTAAGTTTGTTCAAAATGATAATTGTCAAAAAACCATATTTTTTTTGCAGATTCTGTTAAAATATTCTGCTAAAATATGAAAAAAGGGTACTTTTTTCCTATTTTAGCTGGAAATATACAAGAACTATAATTTAAGAAATCATATATATGTCACAAATGTCAATATCCTCATCTGGAAAAAGCCGAATCTCTAAATAAAACCACTAAATTAAAATTATCATAAAAATTGTTCAATATTTAAAAGTAAATAAATAATTGTTACATAAGCAATTGGCTTGTAGGATGCTGTTTTGTAAATATTATTTTATCTTCTTATATCAAAATTATGTTGTCTCAACAAAAAACTTTTTCTGAGAGATTATTTTAGATTCATTTAATCACATATGCAAAATTAAATCTGAATCACTATAATGAAAAGAAAGAAGAAATTGACTGCCTTCTTAAAGGTTCATTAAGCTAATCTGAGCTGGCTCAGGCACTAGTGATAAATTTATATTATTAGAATTTGGTAGCTACTGGAGAGTGAAGGAGGGAGAAAGGAAAAATAGTAGATACATATGTAATGTAAGTGAACAATTTAAAAAACCCACTGTGGAAATTTAGAGAGACATGTTAATTATAGTGTTTCTGCTTAAATAAAATATACTTTGATATACTTTAGAAAAAGTGTCTCAGACTTTAAAACATCTGAAATTGATAAATAACAACGGACTGTCAACTCAGTGAAAATAAGTTATGCCATGTAGGGCCACCTGAGATGGGTGGGTCATGGTGGATAATTCTGAGAAAATGTGGTCCACCAGAGAAGGGAATGGCAAACCACTTCAGTATTCTTGCCTTGAGAACCCCATGAACAGTATGAAAAGGAAACAAAAAAAAAAAGCTACAACACTGAAAAATGAACTCCCATGTCAGTAGGTGCCCAAGATGCTATCAGCAATGAGTGGAGAAATAAATCCAGAAAGAATGAAAAGACAGAGCCAAAACCACAACAGCACCTAGCTGTGGATGTGACTGGTGATAGAAGCAAGGTTCAATGCTGTAAAGAGCAATATTGCATAGGAACCTGGAATGTTAGGTCCATGAATCAAGGCAAATTGGAAGTGGTGAAACTAGATGGCATGAGTGAATGTCAACATTTTAGGAATCAGTGAACTAAAATGGACTGGAAGGGGTAAATTTAACTCAGATGACCATTATATTTACTACTGTGGGCAAGAACCCTTAGAAGAAATGGATTAGACATCATTGTCAACAAAAGAGTCCAAAATGCAGTACTTGAATGCAATCTCATAAATGAAAGAATGATCTCTCTTCATTTCCAAGGCAAACCACTCAATATCACGGTAATCCAAGTCTATACCCTGACCAGTAATGCTGAAGAAGCTAAAGTTGAACAGTTCTATGAAAATCTACAACATCTTTTAGAACTAACACCCCCCCAAAAAAAAAATTCATTATAGAGGAACGGAATGCTAAAGTAAGAAATCAGGAAACATCTGGATTAACAGGGAAATTTGGCCTTGAAGTACAAAATGAAGCAGGGTAAAGGCTAACAGTTTTCCAAGATAACACATTGATCACAGCAAAATACCCTCTTGCAAAAACACAAGACGACTCTACACATGTACATCACTAGATGATCAACACTGAAATCAGGTTGATTATATATTCTTTCAGCCAAAGATGGAGAAACTCTATACAGTCAGCAAAAATAAGACCAGGAAATGACTGTGGCTCAGACCATGAACTTTTTATTGCCAAATTCAGACGGAAATTTAAGAAAGTGGGAAAAACCACTAGACCATTCAGGGAGGACCTAAATCAAATTTCTTATGATTATACAGTGGAAGTGAGAAATAAATTTAAGGGCCTAGATCTGATAGACAGAATGCCTGAAGAACTATGGACAGAGATTTGTGACACTACACAGGAGGCAGGGAGAAAGACCATCCCCAAGAAAAAGAAATGCAAAAAAGCAAAATCCCTGTCTGAAGAGACCTTAGAAATAGCTGTGGGAAAAAAAAAAAAGAAAAGCAGAAGCAAAGGAGAAAAGCAAAGATATACCCATTTGAATGCAGAGTTCCAAAGAATAGCAAAGAGAGATAAGAAAGTCTTCCTCATTGATCACTGCAAAGAAATAGAGGAAAATAATAAAATGGGAAAGATTAAATATATCTTCAAGAAAATTAGATAACAGGGGAATATTTCATGAAAAGATGGGCTCAGTAAAGGGCATAAATGATAGAGATCTAAAAAAGGCAGACGATATTAAAAAAGGGTGGCAAGAATACACAGAAGAACTGTACAAAAAAGATCTTCATGACCCAGATAGTCACAATGGTGTGATCACTCATCTAGAACCATACATCAGGGAATGTGAAGTCAAGTGGGCCTTAGGAAGCATCACCATGAACAAAGGTAGTGGAGGTTATGGAATTCCAGTTGATATATTTCAAATCCTAAAAGATGATGCTGTGAAAGTGCTGCACTCAATATGACAGTAAATTTGAAAACCTCAGAGGTGACCACACGACTGGAAATGATCAGTTTTCATTCCAATATCAAAGAAAATCAATGTCAAAGAATGCTTAAAATACTGCACAATTGCTCTCATTTCACATGCTTGTAAAGTAATGCTCAAAATTCTCCAATCCAAGCTTTAACAGTATGTCAACCATGATCTTCCAGATGTTCCAGCTGGATTTAGAAAAGGCAGAGGAACCAGAGATAAAATTTCCAACATCCACTGGATGATCAAAAAAGCAAGAGAGTTCCAGAAAAACATCTATTTCTGCCTTATTGACTGTGCCAAAGTCTTTGACTGTGTAGATCACAATAAACTGTGAAAAATTCTTCAAGAGATAGGAATACCAGACCACTTGACCTGCCTCTGAGAAATCTGTATGCAGGTGAAGAAGCAACAGTTATAACTGGACATGCAAAGACAGACTGGTTCCAAATAGAGAAAGGAGTAGGTCAAGGCTGTATACTGTCACCCTGCTTATTTAACTTATATAGAATACATCATGAGAAACCCCAGGCTGGAGGAAGCAGAAGCTGGAATCAAGATTGCTGGGAGAAATATCAATAGCCTGAAATATGCAGATGACACCACCCTTATGACAGAAAGTGAAGAAGAACTATAAAACCACTTGATGAAAATGAAGGAAGAAAATGAAAAAATTGGCATAAAGCTCAACATTCAGAAAACTGAGATCATGGCATTCGGTCCCATCACTTCATATCAAATAGAAAGGTAAATAGTGGATATGGTGGCTTACTTTATTTTGGGGGGCTCCAAAATCACTGCAAATGGTGATGCAGCCATGGAATTAAAAGACACTTACTCCTTGGAAGGAAAGTTATGACCAACCTAGACAGTATATTAAAAATCAGTGATATTACTTTGCCAACAAGGCCAATTTAGGCAAGGCTATAGTTATTCCAGTGGTCATGTATGGATGTGAGAGTTGTACTACAAAGAAAGCTGAACACCAAAGAAATAATCTTTTGAACTGTGGTGTTGGAGAAGACTCTAGAGAATCCCTTGGACTGCAGGAAATCCAACCAGTTGATCCTAAAGATCAATCCTGAGTGTTCGTTGAAAGCACTGAAGCTGAAACTCCAATTCTTTGGCTACTTCATGCAAAGAGCTGCCTTATTTTATAAACCCTGATGCCTGGAAAATTTGAGGGCAGGAGAAGGGCATGACAGAGGATGAGATGGTTGGATGGCATCACTGACTCAATGCACATGAGTTTTGGTAAACTCCAGTAGTTGGTGATAGACAGAGAGGCCTGGCATACTGCTGTCCATGGGGTTGCAAAGAGTCAGTCACAGCCAAGCGACTGAACTGAACTGTCATTAAAATCTTTGAGGATTCACAGAAAAAAAATTCTGATGAACTGCTCTAGCTGATTGATTCTGAACAGAGAATATGGATTTTCAACTAAGCACTGATCATGGTTACCCACTAATACATTGCATTGTCTGGAAATGATTCCCTTTCAGAACAACCTTGGCATGTAAAATTTGTATTTGTCTCTCTATGGTATTGTGTGGGCTTCCCTGGTGGCTCAGAGGTTAAAGCGTCTGTCTCCAATGCGGGAGACCCAGGTTCGATACCTGGATTGGGAAGATCCCCTGGAGAAGGCAATAACAATCCACTCCAGTATTCTTGCCTGGAGAATCCCATGGACGGAGAAGCCTAGCAGGTTACAGTCCATGGGGTCGCAAAGAGTCAGACACGACTGAGCAACTTCACCTCATCTCACTTCATAGTATTGTGTTAAACTCTGAAATAGAAAAGGTGAATACTAGTGTCTCCAGTTTGATAGAATTAGAGTTTGTAGAGGTTCAGTTCGATCCCTGGGTTGGGAGATCACCTGGAGAAGGAAATGAAAACCCAATCCAGTACTCTTGCCTAGAAAATTCCATGGATGGAGGAGACTGGTAGGCTACAGTCCATGGGGTTGTAAAGAGTCGGACATGACCGAGCATCTTCACTTTCAGTTCAGTTTAGTTGCTCACTTGTTTCCAACTCTTTGTGATCCCATGGAATGCAGCATGCTAGACTTCTGTGACCATCACCAACACCAGAGCTACAACAAACTCATTTCTATCGAGTTGATGTTGTTATCCAACTATCTCACCCTCTGTTGTCCCCTTCTCCTCCTGCCCTTAATCTTTCCCAACATCAGGGTCTTTTCCAGTGAGTCAGGTCTTCACATCAGCTTGCTAAAACACTGAAGTTTCAGCTTCAATTTCAGTTCTTCCAATTACTATTCAGGACTAGTTTCATTTAGGATGCACTGGTTGGATATCCTTGCAATCCAAGGACTCTCCATAGTCTTCTCCAACACCACAGTTTAAAAACATCAGTTCTTCAGCATGCAACTTTCTTTATACTTCAACTCTCACATCCATGTATGACTACTGGAAAACCATAGTGTTGAATAGGCCGACCTTTGTTGGCAAATTAATGTCTCTTCTTTTTAACATGCTGTCTAGGCTGCTCATAGCTTTTCTTAAAGGAGGAAGAATCTTTTAATTTCATGGCTCCAATCACCATCTGCCGTAATTTTGGAGCCCCTCAAAATAAAATATGTTACCGTTTCCACTGCTTCCCTATTTTGCCATGAAGTGATAGGACTGGATGCCATGATCTCAGTTTTCAGAATGTTGAAGTTTAAGCTAATGTTTTCAATCTCCTCTTTCACTTTCATCAAGAGGCCCTTTAGTTCCTCTGCACTTTCTGCCATAAGGGTGATATAATCTGCATTTCTGAGGTTATTGATATTTCTCCTGGCAAACTTGATCCCAACTTGCGCTTCATTCAGCCAAGCTTATCACATGATGTGTTCTGAATATAAGTTAAATAAGCAGGGTAACAATATACAGCCTTGTTGTATTTCTTTCCCAATTTGAAACCAGTCTGCTGTTCCATTTCCATTTCTGACTGTTGCTTCTTGACCTGCATATGGGTTTCTCAAGATTCAGGTTAGGTGGTCTGGTATTCCCATCTCTTGAAGAATATTCCACAGTTTGTTGTGATGTACACAGTCACAGCCTTTGGCATAATCAATAATTCAGAAGTAAATGCTTTTTTGGAAGCTGAAACTCCAACACTTTGGCCACCTGATGCAAAGAACTGACTGATTTAAAAAGACCCTCATGTTGGAAAAATGGAAGGTGGAAGGAGAAGGAGACAATAGAGTATGAGATGGTTGGATGGCAGCACTGACTCCATAGATGTGAGTTTGAGCAAGTTCCAGGAGTCAGTGATGGACAAGGAAGCCTGAAGTGTTGCAGTTCATGGGGTCACAAAGACTCCAAAATGACTGAGCAATTGAACTGAACTGAATATTCCATTGTATATATGAAACACAGTTTCTTTATCCATTCATCTGTCAATGGACATCTAGGCTGCTTCCATGTCCCAGCTATTGCAAATAGAGTTGAAATGAACTTTTGGATTTTTTATGATTTTTTAAATGATTTTGATGTAAATTGACTAGTATGAAAGTAGAGACAGTAACATGCAGTCTGTTAAAAGAAGTCCCTTCTCCCTTCACTCAGCAACAAAACTTGACTGGGAGTCAAATAAGCATTAACACTGTAGAAATGAAAAAAACTGAATTCTCTGAGCAAGGCTACACTTATTTCAAATGAACGCAGCTTATAGGAAAGCTGAGCATGAGAGAGGGAGAACCAAATAAGCGGAAGATGCCTAATCTCTATGAGGATCCTGAACCACAGCTACAGCACAACTTTGAATATAGCCTGGAGGAAAATAGTTAATATTGTCCATAGGTATTTACAAAAATGAAACCCATAATTTTCAGGGTTAAAGGTTAAAGTATTACTCTGCTGTTGAATTAGAAATTCACAGGACCAGATCAACATTCAAATATCGTGTCACAACAAAGCTACTTGCATGGTTTATGAGTCCATAAAGTTACTAAAGACCTCATAATCTGTCAATTAACATAATCAGATGACCTAGCTAAATTACAACCCGCTGAAAGGCAGAGGAACCGGAAATCAAATTGCCAACATCCGCTGGATAATCAAAAAAGCAAGAGAGTTCCAGAAAAAAACATCTACTTCTTTTTTATTGACTATGCCAAAGCCTTTAACTGTGTGAATCACAATAATCTTTGGAAAATTGTTCAAGAGATGGGAATACCAGACCACCTGACCTGCTTCTTGAGAAACCTATATGCAAGTCAGGAAGAAACAGTTAGAACTGGACATGGAACAGCAGACTGGTTCCAAATAGGAAAAGGAGTGTGTCAAGGCTATATATTGTCACTCTGCTTATTTAACCTATATGCAGAGTACATCATGAGAAACGCTGGACTGGAAGAAACACAAGCTGGAATCAAGATTGCTGGGAGAAATATCAATAACCTCAGATATGCAGATGACACCATCCTTATGGCAGAAAGCGAAGAGGAACTAATAAGCTTCGATGAGAGTGAAAGAACAGAGTGAAAAAGTTGGCTTAAATTCAACATTCAGAAAATGAAGATCATGGCATTCGGTCCCATCACTTCATGAGAAATAGATGGGGAAACAGTGGAAACAGTGTCAGATTTTATTTTTTGGGTTTCCAAAATCACTGCAGATGGTGACTGCAGCCATGAAATTAAAAGGCACTTACTCTTTGGAAGAAAAGTTATGACCAATCTAGATAGCATATTGAAAAGCAGAGACATTACTCTGCCAACTAAGGTCTTTCTAGTCAAGGCTATGGTTTTTCCTATGGTCATGTATGAATGTGAGAGTTGGACTTTGAAGAGAGCTGATTGCTGAAAAATTGATGCTTTTGAACTGTGGTGTTGGAGAAGACTCTTGAAAGTCCCCTGGACTGCAAGGAGATCCAAACAGTCCATTCTAAAGGAGATCAGCCCTGGGTGTTCTGTGGAAGGAATTGTAATAAAGCTGAAACTCGAGTACTTTGGCCACCTCGTGCAAAGAGTTGACTCATTGGAAAAGACTCTGATGCTGGGAGGGGTTGGGGGCAGGAGGAGAAGGGGATGCTAGAGGATAAGATGGCTGGATGGCATCACTGACTCGATGGACGTGAGTCTGAGTGAACTCCGGGAGATGGTGATGAACAGGGTGGCCTGGCGTGCTGCCATTTATGGGGTCACAAAGAGTCAGACACGACAGAGTGACTGCACTGAACTGAACTGTAACAACCCTGTAGGACAATTAAGGGCTATGGTTCGTATGCTCTGTGGACATAATTTAGGGAAATAAAAGCTAACAAAGGACTTATTTAACTTCTTAGAACATTTTTTTGCTATTATTGTCAAGAAAAATGTCAACCAAATTTATTTAACTTCTTTTTTCCCTTTCCATATGAGAATTGTTTGTTATGGTGGTGAATCTATTTTCATCCAGCCACTTTACAACAGTATTTATAATGTATTTATTCTTGTTAAGAAGAGTAATGACTGGACACTTAAAGAGGGATTAAAATTTGATTCTTACGTATGATTTTAAGGTGTATATTTTTCAAGAAGGTAAATTATCATCTTTTTTGTTTTTAAAGAAGGAACAATGGCTTTGTGATGGATGCTTTTTTTTGTTGTTTAATTGTATTTTAGGGAAAAGCAATGCATTGCCATAGGAAGGATTTTTTTGATACCAGTCTGTCCCCAACTCTACGTGATCCTACCATTTTCAGCACCTGTCACTACTCAAAATTGGGGATACATATATAAGTAACACTTTCTCTATCTAGTAATCTTGGTAAGAGATTGTTTTTAAGAGTGATCCCAGGAGATAGTAGACTCTTTCATTGAAGTTTACAAAAAAATAGAGTTCAAAGAAATTTCTTTGTTGATTATCTAAAATTGAATCTTATACCTAATGCATTATCCTCATATTTTATTGGAAGATTCGTCTCATTATCATGATTTCATGCAAACTTTATATTCTATAGCAGAAAACTTTATTTTACGTCTTTATTTGTTCAATCTCTCAAGAATTTGGGGAGGAAATTTTTATGACATATCAATATCTTTCCAAAATTTTTAAGTTAACATGGTCATATATCATTTCATGTTCAAATATTATCATATACATTATGATCAGCTTATAAATTTCTCATTTTATAGGTGAAATTTTCTTAGTCAAATTTATTTGTCCTTTAAATAAATAAAAGTTCCATCCATTAGAGATAAAATATGCTACTAACAAATATGTTTTCAAATTAAATCAAAATTACCTCATTCTCCTATCTCATGATTATCATAGTCCCTATAGACTCTTGTCTGGACCAGGGCAGTGCTCTCTTAACTTCTCTCCCTCCTTTGATTCCTGTAGTCCTACAATTTCCCTATTTTCTCACAGATTTTTTGTTTATTTTTGCTTTGTTTTTAAATAAAATATTTGACTGATTGTATGGTTAGAAACTAACTTTACAGCCCTGTTGGACTCTGTGACCTCATGCTTACCACTCTTGTCACCCATTACTACAGAACCACATTTTGCCCTATTCTCAAGCACCTTGAACTTCATTTTTTTAATGTTAATTTAAATTTATTTACTTTAATTGGAGTCTACTTACTTTGCAATATTGTATTAGTTTTGCCATAAATCAACATAAATCTGCATGGGTATACACGTATTCCCTATCCTGAACTCCTCTCCCACCTCCCTCCCTGTACCATCCCTCTGGGTCATCCCAGTGCACCAGCCCCAAGCATCTTGTATCCTGCATCAAACCTGGACTGGCAATTCATTTCTTATATGATATTACACATGTTTCAATGTCATTCTCCCAAATCATCCCTCCCTCTCCCTCTCCCACAGAGTCCAAAAGACTGTTCTATACATCTGTGTCACTTTTGCTGTCTCACATATACTTTTTCTTTACCTGAAATATTGCACTCTCTATGTTCACACAGGTCCTGGAACTGCTACAAAGCAACTATCCTCTCATCAATTAAGTCAACTATAATTTCCAGAAAGAATCCTCCTCTGACCCACTAGTCTATTGATCTCTCCCTCATCTCATAATATAAATTAATTAAGTCTAAAATTACAAAGTTCCTGTTAGACCAAACTTTTTCTCACTTAGAACAGATAAAATGTTACCACTTCTTGTTATCTATTTGGCTAAAATTAATATTCATTAAAACTTTCAATAATTCTCATCCAACCCATGTATAATTCTCAGAATTTTTCACAAAATTACACACACACAAACCCCTACACATGCATTAAGTTATCTGTAGACTAAGTTACTTGCTCACTGACTGTGATCATTATATACCATATGCATAATCAAGTTATATTTTGTTTCAGTTCTTCAGTGTACATACTTACTTACTTATAGGCTATTCATTCTTTGATTTTTATCAATTCACAGTGTTAGAACATGGTGGTTGGTTGGATGTATGCATATTCAGTTCAATTTAACAGAGTTAATAAACATTCTTGGAGTGAAACATACTACAATATTTTTAAAAAATAAAAATGGCATAGATACTTAATTGTTAGTATCAACAAATTAATTGGCAATTTTTTATGGGTCATTAAAACATACTGGTGAGTTATAATTCTATACTTGAGAATTTCTAGTATGCGTTGGTAGCTTACAGTGAACAGTGTCAAGTCTGTAGTCTTCAAAGGAGAAAATTTCACTCTGGGACCAAAGATGCAGTTTCAGTCACTCAGAGTTTTGTGTAGCAGGGATTTTATTAAAGTGAAAAGATAAAGCTTCCAGAAAAAGACACTGGAAGCAGGTAGGAGAGTGCCCACCTCACTAGTTTAAGCAGGGCATTATATAATTTTCAACTTACTGCTGACAATAGATAAAAAGAATGCCTCAAGGATGTGAAAGTTTTGCCAGACCTATTCTCCCACAACATACAACTTGAGATAATATAGGCATAAGATTAGCCAGGGAGAAAGGGCTCTGAGCTCTGTGTCTCTAAATGAGAAAGCAGTGATATGTGAAAATAGACTCCAAGGAAAAATCTGTTACAATAATAATTATTAATATGAAGACTAAGAAAAGCATTTTTCATAAGATATATTCTACTTAAAGACAGGCCAGTTCTCAAATAAAATAGATTGCTGCAAAATTAAAACACAGTTTAAGGGAAACATGTCCTACATGACTAAGGCAAAAAAATGTGGAGAAAACATAAGGCAGCTTTGGACTACCTGTCAACCTGCTTAAGTGAATTCTCTCAACATGTTGAATTTTAAAAATAATTAATGATAAAATTATTAAAGAGCTAGATATATAAATATTTTAAACATCATATGTGTGTATGTATTATTTTTTAATTTATTTTTTTAACTGGAGGCTAACTACTTTACAAAATTGTATTGTGTATGTATTCTAAAGAGTATTAATTCATCACAATATGGCTATTATTTGCTTGTCATGTAGAATTTTAGAGGTGGAAGAGACCCCTGAGATTATCTAGCTCAAGTGTCTCAGTTTAGAAATGTGTAAAACAAGGTTCAGAGATATGTATCTAAAATTCACAGCTTTGTCTTTTGAAATAGTTTTTCAGACAATCAAATTAAAGAAGTTATATTTTTCAGTTGTATGGATGACTGAAGCATAAAAATAAATAAAATGATGGATGACAAATTAAGATTCAGGAATTTCTTGTCAGAATAGAGTGATGTATAAAATTCAAGAAGATTGTATTTAACAAGAATAGATATAAACAAATATGCTTAGGTTAAAAAATTCTGCATGTACCACAACTGATAAGAATTGTATGCACTGTTTACTTGTTGAAGACTTTTTATTATCCTTTTCTGAATACTAACCAGTAATGTTATGTAACTTTTAAATAGTGAATGTGTTAACTGAAAGTCAGTGGCCAATATGAAAAAGAGAAACACTGGAAATGGTCCTGTGTAAGCCATGTTAAATAGTGTATATTTCTTGATCCATTACAGAGGCTTCTATTATAAATATCAGGTATCTCTCTAGAGAAGTATGAAGAGGCCTGTCAAGAAAAATCAAGTAGCTCTAGGATATTTAAATAATTAAAGTAGTAATGCATATTAGGTCTTGGAAACCTGCATTGTAGAGCTACTATCAGGAATGTCATCAAATGAAGGGGATTTATATGCAAAAACTTTAACATATCTCTTATTGAAAAAGAAAAAAACTGCAGAGGCCTAATGGGGAACTTGTCTGTAGGGAAATGGGTAAAATGAGTCCTGATTAGAAATTAGAAATGTTCAGGTTGTATGTGAGCTCTTAATCACTGGATATAACATATTAAAAAGCTGTAACCTCAACAAGGGCTTCCCTTATAACTCAGTTGGTAAAGAATTTGCCTACAGTGCAGAAGACCCCACTTCAATTCCTGGGTCAGGAACGTCTCTTGGAGAAAAGATAGGCTACCCACCCCAATATTCTTGGGCTTCTCTTGTAGCTAAGCTAGTAAAAAATCCGCCTGCAATGCAGGAGACCTGGGTTTGATCCCTGGGTTGAGAAGATACTATGGAGAAGGGAAAGGTTATCCACTCCAGGGTTCTGACCTGGAGAATTCCTGGGGTTCTAGATGTTCAAGCTGGATTTAGAAAAGGCAGAGAAACCAGAGATCAAATTACCAAATCCGTTGGATCATAGAAAAAGCAAGAGAATTTCAGAAAAATGTCTACTTCTGCTTTATTGACTACGCCAAAGCCTTTGACTGTGTGGATCACAAAAAAGGGTGTAAATTTTTTCAAGAGATGGGACTACCAGACCTCTTTACCTGCCTCCTGAGAAATCTGTATGCAGGTCAAGAAACAACATTTAGAACCAGACATGGAAAAACAGACTGGCTCCAAATCAGAAAAGGAGTACATCAAGGTTGCATATTGTCACCTGGCTTATTTAACTTTTATGCAGAGTACATGATGCAAAATGCTAGGGTGGATGAAGCACAAGCTGAGATCAAGATTGCTGGGAGAAATATCAATGACCTCAGATATGCAGATGATACCACTCTTTGGTAGAGAGTAAAGAGGAACTAAAGAGCTTCTTGATGAAAATGAAAGAGGAGATTGAAAAAGTTGGCTTAAAATCAACATTCAGAAAACTAAGATCATGGCACCTGGTCCCATCATGTCATGGCAAATAGATGGGGAAACAGTGGAAACCATGACAGACTTTATTTCCTTGGTCTCCAAAATCACTGCAGATGGTGACTGGAGCCATGAAATTTAAAGATCCTTGCTCCTTGGAAGAAAAGCAATGACAAACCTAGACAGCATATTAAAAAGCAGAGACCTTACTTTGCTGACAAAGGTCCACCTAGTCAAAGCTATGGTTTTTCTAGTATTCATGTATGGGAGTGAGAGTTAGACTATAAAGAAAGCTGAACATGGAAGAACTGATGCTTTTGAGTTGTACTTTTGGAGGAGACACTTTAGAGTCCCTTGGGCTGCAAGGAAATACAATCAGTCAAACCTAAAAGAAATCAATCCTGAACATTCACCAGAATGACTGATGCTGAATCTGATACAATGGAATATTACTCAGCCATAAAAATGAACACATTAGAGTCAGTCCTAATGAGCTGGATGAACCAAGAGCGTATTATATAGAATGAAGTCAGAAAGGGAAAAGCAATTATTGTATTCTAATACCTATTTGTGGAATCTAGCAAGAGGGTAATGATGGATCTCTTTTTAGAGCAGCAATGAAGACACAAACACTGAGATCAGACTTATGTGCACAGCTAGTGGGGGAAGAATGAGAGGGTGGGATGTATGGAGAGGGTAACATGGAAACATATCTTGCCATATGTAAGATAGATAGCCAATGGGAATTTTCTGTATGACTCAGGGAACTCAAATCTGGGCTCAATAACACCCTAGAGGGGTGGGGTGGGGAGTGAGCTGGAATGGTTGTTCAAGTGGGATGAGGCGTGGGTAAACCTATGGCTGATTCATGTTGATGTTTGGTAGAAATTAACACAATACTGTCAAAAGAAAATAAACTTTAAAAATATAGAAACAAAAACAAAAATGATATATTCCCAAATTCTAAACCTTTGATTTTTTTTTTCATTTCCTTCAAACCTTAATTTAAATTTAAAGATGTAAAAGCTAAGGAATTAATTGGCTTATTTTCAGCTACATAAAAAGTATTATCATAATCCAAGTCATATAGGAAAATCCTTCTTTCCTCTTATTTTCAGAACATGAGTCTTCTGATTTTACAATTTATAGTTTGTTTTGCTACTATTTGGGGCTTCCCTGTAGCTCAGATGGTTAAAAAAAAAAAAAAAAAATCTGCCTGCAATGCAGGAGACCCAGATTTGATTCTCAGGTCAGGAAGACCCCCTGGAGAAGGAAACAGCAACCCACTGCAGTATTCTCTCCTGGAGAATCCTGTGGACAGAGGAGTCTGATAGGCTATAGTCTATACAGTTGCAAAGAAAACTCACAGCACCCACAGTACTGAGTGACTTACACTTACAATATTTGGCTTCTGTTATCAATTTCTGTGCCTTGCTGGACACTGGTTATTACATATATATTGCACTCAGGTAGAATTCATTCTAGATGGGAGGAACTCATTCTTCATTGATTCTTCTAACTGAAATGGCAGCAGTGAATATAGGCTCATAAACAGAAGAATGTAAAGCATGAATATTGAATCATAGTTACATCTCTCCCTCTTCTCCCTTCCTCCCTGCCTTCTCACTTAGCCCCTCCCTTCCTCCTCTCTCAGCTTGGCTTCCTTCTATGCATAGTTCTGATACATTACAGTACATATACCTTTCTCCATTTGACCAGGAAACATGGTCATCAAAAAGCACCACATTTTAAGTTATTTTGGCTTTGTAACATCTGCGAAGTCATTTTTATCATCATTATGTTAATTCCATTGATCAGTTTCCATTAGTCAGTTCAGTAACTCAGTCATTTCTGACTCTACGACCCCATGGACTTCAGCATGCCAGGCCTCCTTGTCCATCACCAACTCCCAGAGTTTACACAGACTCATGTCTATTGAGTCGGTGATGCAATCCAACCATCCCATCCTCTGTTGTCCCTTTCTCCTCCTACCTTCAATCTTTTCCAGCAGCAAGGTCTTTTCAAATGAGTCAGTTCTTCACATTAGGTGGCCAAGGTATTAGAGTTTCAGCTTTAGCATCAGTCCTTCCAATGAACATTCAGGACTGATTTCCCTTAGGATGGACTGGTTGGATCTTCTGTTGTCCAAGGGACTAAGAGACTTCCTTTTTTTGCCCAAGGGACTTGATTTTTTGCGGCTCCAAAATCACTGCAGATGGTGACTGCAGCCATGAAATTAAAAGACATTTGCTCCTTGGAAGTAAAGTTATGACCAACCTAGACCCCATATTACAAAGTACAGACAGTAGTTTGCCAACAAAGGCCCTTTTAGTCAAAGCTATAGCTTTTACAGTGGTCATGAAAACAGCAACCCACTGCAGTATTCTCTCCTGGAGAATCCTGTGGACAGAGGAGTCTGATAGGCTATAGTCTATACAGTTGCAAAGAAAACTCACAGCACCCACAGTACTGAGTGACTTACACTTACAATATTTGGCTTCTGTTATCAATTTCTGTGCCTTGCTGGACACTGGTTATTACATATATATTGCACTCAGGTAGAATTCATTCTAGATGGGAGGAACTCATTCTTCATTGATTCTTCTAACTGAAATGGCAGCAGTGAATATAGGCTCATAAACAGAAGAATGTAAAGCATGAATATTGAATCATAGTTACATCTCTCCCTCTTCTCCCTTCCTCCCTGCCTTCTCACTTAGCCCCTCCCTTCCTCCTCTCTCAGCTTGGCTTCCTTCTATGCATAGTTCTGATACATTACAGTACATATACCTTTCTCCATTTGACCAGGAAACATGGTCATCAAAAAGCACCACATTTTAAGTTATTTTGGCTTTGTAACATCTGCGAAGTCATTTTTATCATCATTATGTTAATTCCATTGATCAGTTTCCATTAGTCAGTTCAGTAACTCAGTCATTTCTGACTCTACGACCCCATGGACTTCAGCATGCCAGGCCTCCTTGTCCATCACCAACTCCCAGAGTTTACACAGACTCATGTCTATTGAGTCGGTGATGCAATCCAACCATCCCATCCTCTGTTGTCCCTTTCTCCTCCTACCTTCAATCTTTTCCAGCAGCAAGGTCTTTTCAAATGAGTCAGTTCTTCACATTAGGTGGCCAAGGTATTAGAGTTTCAGCTTTAGCATCAGTCCTTCCAATGAACATTCAGGACTGATTTCCCTTAGGATGGACTGGTTGGATCTTCTGTTGTCCAAGGGACTAAGAGACTTCCTTTTTTTGCCCAAGGGACTTGATTTTTTGCGGCTCCAAAATCACTGCAGATGGTGACTGCAGCCATGAAATTAAAAGACATTTGCTCCTTGGAAGTAAAGTTATGACCAACCTAGACCCCATATTACAAAGTACAGACAGTAGTTTGCCAACAAAGGCCCTTTTAGTCAAAGCTATAGCTTTTACAGTGGTCATGTATGGATGTGAAATTTGGGCTATAAAGTAAACTGAGCACTGAAGAATTGATGCTTTTGAACTTTAGTGTTGGAGAAGACTCTTGAGAGTCCCTTGGACAGCTTCCATTAACCTTGCTTTATAATAGGTCCCTACTGTTTCTACTACACAGACAATTGTATATGTATGTAGGACCAGGACATGGATCTGTCTACTGTGAGGTTTCTTTTTTTTTTTTTTTAATACTTTATTCTACTTTACAATACTGTATTGGTTTTGCCATACATTGACATGAAACAGCCACATGTGTCCACACATGTGGGCTGAAGCCCCCTCCCACCTCCCACCCCACACAGTCTCCCCAGATTTCTAAGAATGTCATCCTAAAGAGAATGAGATAGTTCCTACAGAAGGTACACTGCACATATACAGCTAACAAAAAGACAATTGTGATGCAAAATTAAAGTTAAAAAGGTGATGCATAGACATTTTTAATAAACAATTTTTATTTAATTTATAATTCAAGTGATACTAATGATAACAAAATTATCTCTTTGACCTCTTCTACTTGCAAAAATTGTTATAAATGTGAATAAAATGTTATGAAATGAAAAGAAAACGCTTATGCTTTGCTTGTGTAATATAAAAGTAATCTAAATTTAAAACTCAATTTGAAATGTGTGTCAAGATCCTTGTGTTCATTATTGTAATTAGGCTTTATATATATATTTTTATAATGCATTGAAAAGAAAAAAATATTTATTCAGAGTAGACTGTTCACTCTATAATATCTTCACTGTTGTTCAGTGGTTAAGTTGTGTCTGACTCTTTGTGACCTAAGGAACTGCAGTAAGCCAGGCTTCCCTGTACTTTACTATTTCCCTGAGCTTGCTCAAGCTCACATCCATTGAGTCAGTGATGCTATCCAAATATCTATTCTCTGTTGCCCCCTTCTCTTTCCTTCAATCTTTCCTAGATCAGGAGCTTTTTCAATGAGTCAGTTCTTCACATCAGGAGGTCAAAGTATTAAAGGTTCAGCTTCATTATCAGTTCTTTCAATGAATATTCAAGGTTGATATCCTTTAGAATTGATGGGTGTGATGTTTTCTATCCAAAGTTCTCTAAAGCATCTTCTCTAGTGCCACAGTTCAAAAAAATCAGTTATTTGATGCTCAGTCTTCTTTATGGTCTAACTCTCACATCCATACAAGACCACCAGAAAAATCATAGCTTTGACTACACAGACCTTTTTTGGCAAAGTGATGTCTCTGTTTTTCAAGAATTGATACTTCTGACCTGTGCTGTTGGATAAGACTCTTAAGAGTCCCTTGGACTGCAAGGAGATCAAACTATACAATTCTAAAGGAAATCAGTCCTGAGTATTCACTGGAAGCACTGATGCTGAAGCTACAATACTTTGGCCACCTGATGCGAAGAACTGACTCATTTGAAAAGACCCAGATGCTGGGAAAGATTGAAGGCAGGAGTAGAAGGGGATGATAGAAGATAAGATGGTTGGATAGCATCACCAACTCAATGGACATGAGTTTGAGCAAGCTCTGAAGTTGTTGATGGACAGGGAAGCCTGGTGTGCTGCAGTCCATGGGGTCACAAAGATTCAGACTCGACTGACTGACAGAAAACTTAGACTTGTCATAGCTTTTCTTTTAAAGAGCAAGCATCTTTTAATTCTGTGACTGCAGTGTCACCATCCTTAGTGATTTTAATGTCAGTTTATTTACTTATTTATTTTTCTTGTCTTAGACTTTTATTTTTTTAATTTAAATTTATTTATTTTAATTGAGGCTAATTACTTTACAGTATTGTATTGGTTCTGCCACACACCAACATGAAATCTAAGAAATGAAATGTGACAGTATTCCCTGTTTTTCCCCATCTAGTTTCAATGAAGTGATGGGACTGGATGCCATGATCTCAGTTTTTTGAATTTTGAATTTTAAGCCAGCTTTTTCACTCTTCTTTCACCTTCATCAAGAGGCTCTTTAGCTACTTTTTGCTTTCTGCCATTGAAGTGGTTTCATTTGCATGTTCCGTGGTCATTGGCATTTCGTGCCAGCAATTTTGACTCCAACTTGTGAATCATTCAGTGCAGCATTTCATATGATGTACTGTGCATATAATTTAAATAATCAGGTTGACGATATACAGCTTTTCCTTTCCCAGTTTTGAACCAGTCCATTGTTCTATGTCCAGTTCTAACTGTTGCTTCTTGACCTGCATACAAATTTCTTAGGAGGAAAGTAAGGTGGCCTGATATACCCATCTCTAAGAATTTTCCACAGTTTGCTTTATTCACACAAAGACTTTAGCATAGTCAATGAAGCAGAAGTAGATTTTTCTACCATAATCCCCTTGCTTTCTGTGACCCAATGGATGCTGGCAATTTAATCTCTGGTTCTGCTTTTTCTATAATATCTTAATAAACTGTAAATCCTCCAATAATTAAACATAAAAGACTTCATGTATGCATAAGTATAAAATAAAGATAAATTAAATAATAAATAAATGTACTAAGTGATTTTATAGTAAATATTATAAAGCTTCAGATAAATGTAAACACTTACTTAAAAATAAAATGTAAGATTTTATTGGAATATGAATCAAAGAATGTGATCATTCTTAGATAATGTTAAACATATACCACATTCATAAATAATGGAAAAATAGAAAACAGAAAATATGGAGACCTAAGAATTGCATGGATACTATATAAATATGAACAGAAAATGATAGCATAAAAAGCTAAATATAATGTATACTGAAATACTTAGAAATAACAGTAAAATAAGTCATTTGAATATTATATATTAGAAATATACATCTATAAATCATGACACATGAAAAATGTGAAGAAATATATTTATAAGTAAAATATTAATGAATACAGATGAGTAAACAAATAAAATATTATAAAATCAATGTAAAACCTAATACAGCACTGATAATAAGGCAACTGTAAGACACTAGGAGTAATACTGTGGAGATGATATTTTATCCTAAAAATAAACACTGGAGTGTTTAATACAGATGTATATACTGGTTAAGTAAATGGAACCAGTTGGTCATTTGTAATAGATGGCAAAAATTTTAATAAATACTTTTCTCCTGATTTGAAAAGGAATTTTTTAGAAAATTAGTAATTGATACATCTTTGATATAGCTTGTTATTTAAAAATTAATCTGTAGAGTCATACTTTAAATATAGTATGTATTATTTAAAATCAGTCTCTAGGGTAATAAGTAATGTTGAACACCTAGAGGTAGCCAGCATTAGATAGAATGAGAATATAAAAATTCTTAATTAATATTAATATTTAACAATTTAATAGATGTTTGACATAATTCAATAAGTTAAGAAATATTGTTGTGAATTATAAAATGATGGTAAATACGTCAATTTTATCATTTTTTGTAATAATGTGATTTTCTAGTAGAGAAACCGAACATATTAAAGCTAATAAGAAAGTTTAGTAAGTGGCTGGTTACTAAACAAA
>SJYG01000861.1:686310-701311 GCA_006410535.1 Litocranius walleri
GGCTGGTTATTAAACAAATGCACAAATTGAATGGTGATAATAATCAAAATTTATGAAAATAAAAAGACAACAAAACAGAAAATTTATTATTATATATCTAAAAATTAATAAAACAATATCACTGAGGTAATTTTGAAAATTAATGTAACTAAGTTTGATGAAAAAACAGCAAATAACATTTTTTTTCATGAAACAACTCAAATTTAATGAAATGTTAATTATGTTATGAACTCTAAATAGTTAAAAAAATTCAATGTTACCAAATAAAACCATGAATGCATTTTTACCTAATTACTTATTATGGAACAATTATCTCTAATTCATGTTATAGTTCAGTTCAGTTCTGTCGCTCAGTCGTGTCCGAATCTGCAACCCCAGGAATCGCAGCACGCCAGGCCTCTCTGTTCATTACCATCTCTCAGAGTTCACTCAGACTCACGTCCATCGAGTCCAAGATGCAAACCAGCCATCTCATGCTCTGTCGTCCCCTTCTCCTCCTGTCTCCAATCCCTCCCAACATCAGAGTCTTTTCCAATGAGTCAACTCTTCGCATGAGGTGGCCAAAAGTCCTGGAATTTTAGCATTAGCATCATTCCCTCCAAAGAAATCTCAGGGCTGATCTCCTTTAGAATGGACTGGTTGGATCTCCTTGCAGCCCAAGGGACTCTCGAGAGTCTTCTCCAACACCACAGTTCAAAAGCATCAATTCTTTGGCACTCAGTCTTCTTCACAGTCCAACTCTCACATCCATACATGACCACTGGAAAAACCATAGCCTTGACTAGACGGACCTTAGTTGGCAGAGTAATTTCTCTGCTTTTGATTATACTATATAGGTTGGTCATAACTTTTCTTCCAAGGAATAAGCGTCTTCTAATTTCATGGCTGCAGTCACCATCTGCACTGATTCTGGAGCCCCCAAAAAAGAAAATCTGACACTGTTTCCACTGTTTCCCCATCTATTTCCCATGAAGTGATGGGACCGGATGTCATGATTTTTGTTTTCTGAATGTTGAGCTTTAAGCCAACTTTTTCATTCTCCTAAGCCAACTTTTTCGTTCTCCTCTTTCATTTTCATCAAGAGGCTTTTTAGCTCCTCTTCACTTTCTGCCATGAGGGTGGTGTCATCTGCATATCTGAGGTCATTGACATTTCTCCCAGCAATCTTGATTCCAGCTTGTGTTTCTTCCAGTCCAGCGTTTATCATGATGTACTCTGCATAGACGTTCAATAAGCAGGGTGACAATATACAGCCTTGACATACTCCTTTTTCTATTTGGATGCAGTCTGTTGTCCCATGTCCAGTTCTAAGTGTTGCTTCCTGACCTGCATACAGATTTCTCAAGAGGCAGGTTAGGTGGTCTGGTATTCCCATCTCTTTCAGAATTTTCCACAGTTTATTGTGATCCACACTGTCAAAGACTTTGGCATAGTCAATAAAGCAGAAATAGATGTTTTTCTAGAACTCTCTTGCTTTTTCCATGATCCAGCAGATGTTAGCAATTTTATCTCTGGTTCCTCTGCCTTTTCTAAAACCAGCTTGAATATCAAGGAGTTCACGGTTCACATATTGCTGAAGCCTGGCTTGCAGAATTTTGAGCATTACTTTACTAGCATGTGAGATGAGTGCAATTGTGCAGTAGTTTGAGTATTCTTTGACATTGCCTTTCTTTGGGATTGGAATGAAAACTGACCTTTTCCAGTCCTATGGCCACTGCTGGATTTTCCAAATGTGCTGGCATATTGAGTACAGCACTTTCACAGCATCATCTTTCAAGATTTGAAAGATCTCAACTGTAATTCCATCACATCCACTAGCTTTGTTCATAGTGATGCTAAATAAATGATTCACATTTCCCTAATTATTGTTGATGTTGAACAATTTTCCATGTCTATTCACTTCCTCTTTCCAATTTTTCCAAAGACAATTTGGCAAAAACATGTGAGCAAGTCACATAAGATAGTTAATAGATAAATGGTTAAAGACCATAGAAAATTATTCATGTCACCCAAATTTAAAAAATAATTGTTTTAATATTATATAAGAAACAAGTCGCCAGTCTAGGTTCAATGCAGAATACAGGATGCTTGGGGCTGGTACACTGGGTTGATCCAGAGAGATGGTATGGGGAGGGTGGTGGGAGGGGGGTTCAGGATTGGGAAAGCGTGTACACCCGTAGTGTATTCATGTTGATGTATGGCAAACCAATACAGTATTGTAAAGTAAAATAAATTTAAGAAAAAGTAAGAAATGAATAAATAAAATAGTTTTGAAGTTGAAGTAAGATTCGTTTTTCACTAATTAGTCATATCAGAAAAAATATATACAAGCTTACTTAATTCTAGAAATAGTCACATATAAAACATTAATGTATAATTACTGCTTAATTTTTTCTGATTTTAGGTATCTCTACTAATATTCTAAATAAAATTATTTTATTAATTTTGTGTCATTGAAAAAAAACCTTTGTTTCTGTTATATGAAATCAAAAGAATTCTACATTGCCCAAAGTGGTCACTTCAATCTTATTAAAAAGCATAGAGAAACATATAAACAGGAACTACATATAAGCAAAATGTCAATAGGATTTGCATTTTGATAGACTACCACTTTTTTCTAAATTTTTGTTTTTATTTTCATATTTTATGTAGTTTACATAATATTTATGCATAATTTTATAATGAAATAATTAAAATAATCTTTGAAATATACAACTGGTTATTTTTGAACTGGACTTGATTATGAATAGATTTAAAAAAAAAAAAACTCTGTTTAAAGATCACATAAAACATTATTTTGCTTTGAATTATTAAGCAGAGTTTCCCAAAATTTGGTCAGTTGGTTATAGATTTCAGAGCCTATTAAAACTATATGGATTCATTCTTTTTAAAAAATAAATTTATTTATTTTAATTGGAGGGTAATTACTTTATAATATTGTACTGGTTTTCCCACACATCACCATATATTCACCACAGGTATACACATGTTCCCCATCCTGAACCCCTTTCCTTCCTCATTCTTAGCATAGAATATTTATCCATATATATATTTTTAATTTCATTTACCAAAGAGCATAGAAAACTCTACTTGGAAAATCCTGGATTAGTGCATATAAGCCAATGAATTGGGATTCCCAAGTGGCTTAATTGTAAATAATCCACCTGCCAATACAGTAGAAACAGCAGATGCAGATTTGATCCCTGGGTGAGGAGATCCTCTGGAGAAGAAAATGGCAAACCACTCCAGTATTCTTGCCTGGAGAATCCCATGGACAGAGGAGCATGGCAGGCTACAGTCCATGAGGTTGCAAAAAGCTGGGTATGACTGAAGGAACTTAGAATGCATATACAGTCTTATAAAGTTCCCATTGTAAAGGTAATTGCAAGGGAATAAAAAATGTTTTAATAAAACACTGCCGAATCACAGTATATACTGGAATATACATTTGCTAACATGATCAACTGCAGTATGTTACATTTAACCTGAATCCCATGCTGTATATATTGACTAATACTTACATAAATCTATGTCTTTGTCCATCTGTCATCTAACTATATGTATCTTCCTTTTTATTTATAAATATTATTAATCAACATTAATAAAATAGGATCACTTTCTGCACTCTTTATTGTGCACAAACTATGAATTTTATGTGAATATAAATTAAGAGTAGGAAGTGCCCTCTATAAAGCAGAAAATAAGTGGTTAACCATATGTTAGATATTGTTAATACAATTCACAGCACATGTAAAAATTCACAGCATCTCTTTCCAAGCATTTTAGAAAATATTCTTCGACAGTATATTTGGATGTTATAGATCCATTATTTATGAACACATCATAAAAAACAACTAAAATATCAGCATAGATGAAGCAGTATATAAGCATCAGTATCTCAGTTTGGTTACACACGTATTTTATTTTGCTAAAAGGCATATGACATACATGATGAATGAATTCAAAATCATTTTCCATCTTTACCATGTAGGAGGTTAACAATACTGTACTATTTTTCTTTTCTTTGAGGAGAGATAAAACTGTCTTGACAGTACATAAAATTTGTTTAATTCTTTTGGTAGGTCTGAGTTATGCTTGGGAAATTATTTCTACAGCCAACTTTAAAAACCTGTAAGTTAAATGGAAATTAAAAACTCAAAACTGTTGCACACAAATTATAGAAGATATTGAATTAAAAATATAACTTTTATGAAAAGTGTAAGATAAAATTATTGATGCTGTCTGAATATTAAACTCTGACCAGTTTTTTCCTATTGCTCCCTTTTTATTTTTATTTATTTTTTATTATTATTTAAAAAAAAATTATTTTACTTTACAATACTGTATTGGTATTGAAATGAATCCACCCCAAATGTACATGAGTTCACAATCCTGAACCCCTCTCCCTCCTCCTTCCCCATATCATCTCTCTGGATCATCCCGTGCACCAGCCCCAAGCATCCTGTATCCTGTACCGAACCTAGACTGGCGATTCATTTCTTACATGATAGTATACATGTTTCAATGCCATTCTTCTAAATCATCCCCCTTCCCCTCCTCCCACAGAATCCAAAAGTCTGTTCTATATGTCTGTGTCTCTTTTGCTGTCTTGTATACAGGGTTATCATTATCATCTTTCTAAATTCCATATATATGTCTTAGTGTACTGTATTTGTGCTTTTCTTTCTGGCTTACTTCACTCTGTATAATAGGCTCCAGTTACATCCACCTTATTAGAACTAATTCAAATGTATTCTTTTTAATGGCTGAGTAATACTCCACTGTGTATATGTACCACAGCTTTCTTATCCATTCATCTGTTGATGGACATCTATGTAGCTTTGCTGTCCTGGCTATTATAAACAGTGCTGCAATGAACATTGGGGTACACATGTCTCTTTCAATTCTGGTTTCTTTGGTGTGTATGCCAAGCAGTGGGATTGCTAGATCAAAAGGCAGTTCTATTTCCAGATTTTTACTGAATCCACACTGTTCTCCATAGTGACTGTACTAGTTTGCATTCCCACCAACAGTGTAAGAGTGTTCTCTTTTCTCCACATCCTCTCCAGCATTTATTGCTTGTAGACTTTTGGATTGCAGCCATTCTGACTGGTGTGTAATGTTACCTCATTGTGGCCTTGATTTACATTTCTCTGATAATGAGTTATATTGAGCATCTTTTCATGTGTTTGTTAGCCATCTGTATGTCTCCTTTGGAGAACTATTTAGTTCTTTGGCCCATTTTTTGATTGGGTCGTTTATTTTTCTGGAATTGAGCTGCAGGAATTGCTTGTATATTTTTGAGATTAGCTGTTTGTCAGTTGCTTCATTTGCTATTATTTTCTCTCATTCTGAAGGCTGTATTTTCACCTTGCTTATAGTTTCATTTGTTGGGCAGAAGATTTTAATTTTAATTAGATTTGATTTGTTTATTTTTGCTTTTTTCCCCCAAATATTCTGGGAGGTGAGTCATAGAGGATCCTACTGTGATGTCAGAGAGTGTTTTGCCTATGTTCTCCTCTAGGAATTTTATAGTTTCTGGTTTTACGTTTAGATTTTTAATCCGTTTTGAGTTTATTTTTGTGTATGGTGTTAGAAAGTGTTCTAGTTTCATTCTTTTACAAGTGGTTGACCAGTTTTCTGAGCACCACTTGTTAAAGAGATTATCTTTACTCCATTGTATATTCTTGCCTCCTTTTTCTAAGATAAGGTGTCCATAGGTGTGTGGATTTATCTCTGGGCTTTCTATTTTGTTCCATTGATCTATATTTCTGTTTTGTTCCAGTACAATACTGTCTTAATGACTGTGGCTTTGTAGTAGAGCCTGAAGTCAGGCAGGTTGATTCCTCCAGTTCCATTCTTCTTTCTGTAAATTGCTTTGGCTATTCAAGGTTTTTGTAT
Source organism: Litocranius walleri (assembly GCA_006410535.1). NCBI lineage: Eukaryota > Metazoa > Chordata > Mammalia > Artiodactyla > Bovidae > Litocranius > Litocranius walleri. Next base: position 692,212 of record SJYG01000861.1, read on the forward strand.
ATCCATACAAACTGTGAAATTATTTGTTCTAGATCTGTGAAAAATACCTTTGGTAACTTGATAGGTATTGCATTGAATCTGTAGATTGCTTTGGGTAGTATACTCATTTTCACTATATGGATTCTTCCGATACATGAACATGATATATTTCTCCATCTATTAGTGTCCTCTTTGGTTTCTTTCAGCAGTTTTATAGTTTTCTATACATAGGTCTTTAGTTTCTTTAGGTAGATATGTTCCTAAGTATTTTATTCTTTTTGTTGCAATGGTGAATGGAATTGTTTCCTTAATTTCTTTTTCTACTTTTTCATTATTAGTGTATAGGAATGCAAGGGATTCCTGTTTGTTGATTTTATATCCTGCAACTTTACTATATTCATTGATTAGCTCTAGTAATTTTCTGGTAGAGTCCTTAGGGTTTTCTATATAGAGGATCATGTCATCTGCAAACAGAGTTTTATTTCTTCTTTTCCAATTTGGATTCCTTTTATTTCTTTTTCTGCTCTGCTTGCTGTGGCCAAAACTTCCAGGACTATGTTGAATAGTAGTGAAAGTGGGCACCCTGTCTTGTTCCTGACTTTAGGGGAAATGCTTTCAGTTTTTCACCATTGAGGATAATGTTTGCTGTGGGTTTATCATATATAGCTTTCATTATGTTGAGGTGTGTTCCTTCTATTCCTTCTTTCTGGAGAGTTTTTATCATAAATGGATGTTGAATTTTGTCAAAGGCCATCTCTGCATCTATTGAGATAATCTATGGCTTTTATTTTTCAATTTGTTAATGTGGTGAATTACATTGATTGATTTGCAGATATTGAAGAATCCTTGCATCCTTGGGATAAAGCCCACTTGGTCATGGTGTATGATCTTTTTAATGTATTGTTGGATTCTGATTGCTAGAATTTTGTTAAGGATTTTTGCATCTATGTTCATCAGTGTTATTGCTTTGTAGTTTTCTTTTTTGCAGCATCTTTGTCAGGTTTTGGAATTAGGGTGATGGTGGCCTCATAGAATGAGTTTATAAGTTTATCTTCCTCTGCAATTTTCTGGAAGCATTTCAGTAGGATAGGTGTTAGCTCTTCTTGAAATTTTTTGTTGAATTCAGCTGTGCTGCTGTCTGGACCTGGGTCTTTGTTTGCTAGAAGATTTCTGATTACAGTTTCAATTTCCGTGCTTCTGATGGGTATGTTAAGCTTTTCTATTTCTTTCTGGTTCAGTTTTGGAAAGTTTTACTTTTCTAAGAATTTGTCTATTTCTTCCATGCTGTCCACCTTATTGGCATATAATTGCTGATAGTAGTCTCTTATGATCCTTAGTATTTCTGTGTTGTCTGTTGTGATTTCTCCATTTTAATTTCTAATTGTATTGATTTGATTTTTCTCCCTTTGTTTCTTGATGAGTCTAGCTAATGGTTTGTCAATTTTATTTATTCTTTCAAAGAACTAGCTTTTGACTTTGTTCATTTTTGCTATAGTCTCTTTTGTTTCTTCAGCATTTATTTCTGCCCTAATTTTTAAGATTTCTTTTCTTCTACTAACCTGGGGTTCTCCATTTCTTTCTTTTCTAGTTGCTTTAGGTGTAGAATTTGGTTATTTATTTGACTTTTTTTTCTTGTTTCTTGAGTTATGCCTGTATTGCTATGAACTTTCCCCTTAGCACTGCATTTATAATGTCCCACAGATTTTGGGTTGTTGTGTTTTCATTTTCATTTGTTTCTATGTATATTTTGATTTCTTTTTTAATTTCCATAAAAATAAAACTGAAAAACAGATGCAGGATGTTTAAGTCCAAATACTGAGAACATCAGAGAACTCCTGATTCCAGAGAACATTAATCAATAAGAAATAGACTGGAGGCAAGAATTGAGAAGATGCAAGAAAGGTTTAACAAGGACTTAGAAGATATAAAAAAGAGTCAGTATATAATGAATAATACAATAAATGAGATCAGAAACACTCTGGAGGAAACAAATAGTAGAATAATGGAGGCAGAAGATAGGATTAGTGAAATAGAAGATAGAATGGTAAAAATAAATGAATCAGAGAGGAAAAAAGAAAAATGAATTAAAAGAAATGAGGATAATATCAGAGACCTCCAGGACAATATGAAATGCTCCAACATTCGAATTATAGGAGTCCCAGTAGAAGAAGACAAAAAAAAAAAAAAAAGACCATGAGAAAATACTTGAGGAGATAATAGTTGAAAACTTCCCTAAAATGGGTAAGGAAATAATCACTCGAGTCCAAGAAACCCAGAGAGTCCCAAACAGGATAAACCCAAGGCAAAACATGCCAAGACATATATTAATCAAATTAACAAAGATCAAACACAAAGAGCAAATATTAAAAGCAGCAAGGGAAAAACAACAAATAACACACATGGGGATTCCCATAAGGATAACAGCTGATTTTCAATAGAAACTCTTCAGGCCAGGAGGGAATAGCAAGACATACTTAACGTGATGAAAGAAAATAACCTACAGCCCAGACTACTATACCCAGCAAGGATCTCACTCAAATATGAAGGAGAAATCAAAAGCTTTACAGACAAGCAAAAGCTGAGAGAATTCAACACCACCAAACTAGCTCTCCAACAAATGCTAAAGGATATTCTCTAGACAGGAAACACAAAAAGGGTGTATAAACCAGAACCCCAAACAATAAAGTAAATGGCAACAGGATCATACTTATCAATAATTACCTTAAATGTAAATGGGTTGAATGCCCCAACCAAAAGACAAAGACTGGCTGAATGGATATAAAAGCAAGACCCCTATATATGTTGTCTACAAGACACCCACCTCAAAACAAGGGATACATACAGACTAAAATTGAAGGGCTGCAAAAAGATATTCTATGCAAATAGAGACCAAAAGAAAGCAGGAGTAGCAATATTCATATCAGATAAAATAGACTTTAAAACAAAGACTGTGAAAAGAGACAAAGAAGGACACTACATAATGATCAAAGGATCAATCCAAGAAGAAGATATAACAATTATAAATATATATGCACCCAACATAGGAGCATCACAGTAGGTAAGACAAAGGCTAACAAGTATGAAAGGATAAATTAACAATAACACAATAATAGTGTGAGACTTTAATATCCCACTTACACCTCTGGACAGATCAACTAAACAGAAAATTAAAAAAGAAACACAAACTTTAAATGATACAATAGACCAGTTAGACCTAATTGACATCTATAGGACATTTCACCCCAAAACAATGAATTTCACCTTTTCCTCAAGTGCTCATGGAATCTTCTCCAGGATAGTTCACATCCTGGGCTATAAATCTAGCCTTGATTAAAAAAAAAAATTAAATCATTCCAAGCATCTTTTCTGACCATAATGTATTAAGATTAGATCTCAATTACAGGAGAAAAACTATTAAAAATTCCAACATATGGAGGCTGAACAACACGCTTCTGCACCTTTTTAAAATGCTAACCAATTCTAAGATTGCTTTGAACTTAATTTTCTAATCCAATTTTTTGTGATCTTCCTCTTATTTTTTTATTTAGCCCTCCTTCCTCTTACCATTAGCCATTAAAAAAAATAATAATAATAACAACCTGCTGTTTATCCTCTTCATTGCACTGTCCTTCCATCTATTTTTTTTTCATTATTAACATTAAATAAAAGTTTCTAAATAAATGTTTTTCTGTCTCCTTTGGTGTTTTCCAGGAAAGAGTTTTATATACTCCCTTGTTTCTTCCAGATTATTTGTGGCCTGTGGCATCTAACTGGGGTTCATCTATGGGTAAACCCAGAGCCCTATTGCCAACCTTGCATTTCCATTTCTCTCTGCCCTCTCTCAGTTGAATAAACAACCAAAATCATTTTGTTCTGTAGCAACCTGAATCTGCTAAATTGAAATTTAGATTACACTTCCTGCTTTGAAGAACCTGTACAAACATTTGTGAAAATGTTCTATACATATATATATATATATATTTGCATTCTGTGGATGAATTAGAAATTGATATAGAATGAATATGTGGAGTGCTTTAAGGAAAGTGTAAATACTGTATATGATACTATAACAGTAGAGATATGTCACCATACACTTGTCCAAACCATAGAATGCATATTAAAAGTGATCTGTAATGTCAAGTATGGACTTTAGGTTATAATAATGCATCCAAGTAGGTTTATCAATGTAACAAATGTACCACTTGTTGGAAAATGCTGATAATGGGGAAGGCTGCTCATTAGTCAGGGCCAGAGTATGTGGGAAATCCCTAAACTTTGCATTAAATTTTGCTTGAAGCTAAAATTATTCAAAATCTACTTGTAAAATTGTTATTCAATAAAGGAAGTGTGAAATATTAAACATATATATTTAGATATCCAATGCAGCACTATTAGTAGTTATAAACAAATGATGATTATCAATAGAAAAATTTTAAAAGGGGTTCAGGATTGGGAACTCATTACACCCGTGGTGGATTCATGTCAATGTATGACAAAACCAATAACAGTATTGTAAAGTAAAATAAAGTAAAAATAAAAATTTAAAAGATGACAGATCCTTTAAAATGGAATATTATATAGTCAGTAAAATAATAAAGAAAATAAGAAAAAAAATTCAAAACATAATGTTGAGCTAGCAAGGTACAGAGCGATTTTCATAGGTATAATAAAGGAATGTGCAAGTGTATACATAACCAAATGGTTTCTAGAAGGGTCAAATTCTAAACCATCATTGGTATAGAATTGTAATCTATAAATGGTAACTATGGTTGACTGTGCAGTGGATAAGGAACTTTGGGGGTCACCTGCAGGAGGAAGGTTGACCAGTCATTCTATAGTCTTTATGATGCTCATTTGTTTTTCACATTTGTTTAATCATGTGCTTATACTCCTTATTAAACTTTTTAAATAAAAGTATACAAGGATTTTTGCTAACAACCCAGAAGGATGGTACGAAGAGGGAAGAGGGAGGAGGGTTCAGGATGGGGAACACGTGTATACCTGTGGCGGATTCATGTTGGATGTATGGCAAAACCAATATAATATTGTAAAGTAATTAGCTTCCAATTAAAATAAACAGATTTATATTTTTAAAAATAAATAAATAAATAAATAAAAAGGTAAAAAAGTATACAGCATTTGTTTAAAAATTAATATAAGTATATGCAGAAAATGTGGCTGACACAATGCCTATACTTTAACAAACATGTTGGTATAAAGCAGCTTAAATTTAATAGAATAATACAGGAAGAAATAAGAGACTTATTTTCTACATCTATAACTATTTCTATTTGTAGGTAAGTTCAATTGTACCTTTTTTAAGATTACACATATAAACAATATTTCATGATATTTGTTTTTGTCTGACTTGCTTCACTCAGTGTAACAGTCTGTAAATCTATTCATATTGCTGCAAATGGCATTATTTCATTATTTTTTATGGCTGAGTAATATTCCATTGTGTATATGTACCACATCTTCTTTATCCATTCCTCTGTTGATGGACATTTAGGTTATTACCGTGTACTGACTATTGTAAATAATACTGCAATGAACATTGAAGTGCATATATCTTACCAGGGGTCATGGAGATAAATTAGGATATTGGGGTTGACATATACATACTGTTGCTGATGGTGTTCAGTTGCTCAGTCATGTCCAACTCTCTGGGATCCCTTGGACTGTAGCATGTCTGCCAGGCTTCCCTGTCCTTTACCATCTCCTGGAGCTTGCTCAAATTTATGCCTATTGAGTCAATGATGCCATCCAACCATCTTGTCCTCTGTTATGCCCTTCTCCTCTGACCTTCAGTCTTTCCCAGCATCAGGGTATTTTCCAATGAGTCAGCTCTACACATCAAGTGGCCAAAGTATTGGAGCTTCAGCATCAGTCCTTTTCATGAATATTCAGGATTGATTTTCTTTAGAATTGACTTTTTTGATATCCTTGCAATCCAAAAAATATTACTATATATACACACTACTATACATAAAATAGATACATAATAAGGACCTACTGTATAGCACAGGGAACTCTACTCCATACTTTGTAATAACCTAGATGGGAAAATAATGTATAAAAGAGTGGATATATGTATAACAGATTCACTTTGCTGTGCACAGGAAACTAACATAACGTAAATCAACTTTACCCTAATAAAAAATAAACAAATTTTTTTCTCTAAAAAATAAGATAAATTGCAAATGGCATATTTCAGTTAAGTGTTTAGGAGGAACACAGAGCTTTTAAACCACAAAGGATTGAAAAGTGCTGTGTGAGTTAACTTATACAGTGCCCAGCACACAGGCAGGATGACTTCAAAACTTTCACCAGGGAACAAAGAAGTCGGCATTGTTTTTCAATATATTACTTTATTAAGCAAATAGCATGGTTAGTCACATTTAGAGGTTGCCATTAGTTTATTTTTTATTTGTTTTATATGGGTTTTTTTGCATATACTTATAAAATGTATATGTTTCCATAATTTTTAATACCTTAAGCATTCAAATTGAATACTAATTTCAGGCCTGTTCTAGCTATTTATTGATCCAAATAATTTAAATCAACAAAAAGCTCAAAGCAATTTTCTTTTTCACTTGCCTAAGCAAAGCAAAACAAATCAAAAACAAATTTAAAAAATACTTATGCTTTGCAGAACATTCTTTAAATGACCCAACCTGAACTTTCTGAGCTGATAGAGAGCCAGCAAGCATAATGGGTAAATACTCTGTCTCAATTATGCTCTCTGGAACTTTCAGCAACTTTTATTTCTTGTCATGGTTTAATTATTTCTACAGATTCTGCTCAAATTCCTCACTTAATCCCTGACTGTTTCATGCTCAGTAGGAAATTTTGCACTTCACCACTACCACTGAGACCAGCCAACATCTCCCCTTCCTCTTCACACTCCTCTCCACACTGGAGAGATACACTCCCCAACCTCCTCCCCCACCCTTTTTTTAATTCAATAAACAATCTGCTTGTTAATCTTAGATCCAATGTAGAGTTCAAGATGCTTGAGATAGAAGCAATTACCTTGGGATTTTGACAAAGTATAGCTCTCACTACATTATTTGAGATTGCTTTTAGCTCCCTTGTTTCACTCTGAATAATCTCCTAAACTTAGCTAATTAGTTGCCTAATTATATTTGCAAATTCTTTTTGCAGAATTTTCTAGATTTGTGTTTAACTGAATAACCCAGAGAAGAGGTTCTTGGGAAGATCTATTTATAGGTCTGTTTTCCACATAACCACTGTCATCCTCATAGCCAAATGTTTAGCTGCAATAAGTCTTACATTAATAACTATGAAAATATTTAATTACAAGATTCCTCATAGACTAAAGTAATTTGTTTATTCACTTATTAAATAAGCATAGAACACCTACCCTGTGATTTTCATTGATAATATAACAATTATAATATTATAATACAGTTATGTTATTTATATTTTTGAGTTTACAGTCCATCATTTAGTATATAGATGGATATTGAACAAATAACTACATTTTTTGAGAGAAAATAATGGGAAAGGATGTAAGAAGAACCCATAATCATTTTGAATAAATTGACATTCCACTGGAATCATTTACTTAATACAGTTGATGATGCATTTCTCTTTCTAAAACACCTCAGTTATTCTGTTATCTTCGATACTATGCACCCTCTCTTCTCTCTCATCATTGCTGAACACTGAGTCCTTATTTACATAACATTTTTGATATGCTGAACTGGTAATTTTCTGAAAAATGCAGTCTTACTTTAAACCTCTGCCTACATAGGGGCATCTCAAACCACTGTTTTAATCATTACCTAAAATAATAATTCCCTGACACCTTCAGATATTATCAGCCTTCTATATTCTATATCTAAGAGCTGCCTATAAATTGTCATGATACACCACACAGAATTTTATAAACATCCTTCTGTAAAATTTTCTCTCCCAAAACACTGAGGCATTCACAGATAAGTACTGTACCTTATATTGCACTGGACCAGACTATAGAGCCTAGACTTATAAAACTGATAGGTGAATTTCAGAAATAGAAATAGAGACTGAAGCAACAGGGAGAATGGAAGACAAGAGGAAAATGAGAAAGGAGGGAAGGAAAGAAGGAATGAAAAGAAACAGGACATACTTTGGATTCTATAGCATCATAGTTTTAATATGTGCTTTGTTTTTCATTTCACTTCTCACAGATTTATTTGCAAAATATGCTTATATTTTGAAACTTCCCACATTTGATAATGTTACTGGTGAATATCACTGATGAAAGTTGTTTTAATATCAGTGAAGTATTTTTATGATTTCTATGCTACTACAAATGTCCACTTCAGAGGTACTGTTGACTTTTATTAATTAATGTTAGATGTGTGATTTCCAGAACTTGTTAAAAATTACTGATATAAATTCTAATCCATTCTATTTTTCTTTTAATTTAATTCAGCAGAATCTATGTAGGACTGACTTATGGAGTATTTTGTTCTTCCCTTACATGATAACTCTCTTTAATTTTATCTGTCAATTTGCATTGACTGATAATGAAATTGTTCTTGGTACCCTTGTGTTAACTCTGGCTATTATATCTAAGTAGAAATGACAAATTATTTAAAAAAATTGCAGTATCACTGCTGTCATTTTAAATGTCACTATTTTTATAAATTTAGCCTTCTAAAAAAAATCATTTTTTCATGTTTCTAGTCACATACTGATTGGAGGAATAATTGTCAGCTGAGTGGAGTGAAATACTTGGGGGCAGAGGACATGAGTTTGATCTCTAGGGATCTATTTCTACATGATTTTGTTATTAGCTGTCACAGTTTCTTGGACATACTGCGGAATTATAATCATCTCAGACATCTGACATTTGTCTGACAATAGTGTTCTGTAGCACTTCCATTTATTTATTTCTTTTTCTTTTTCTTTTTTGGCATTAAAAAATCCAAAGGCACAATTTGAAAAAGAGACTGTCCACATCCATAATGTCTGTTTTTACGAAGCAAAACTGCAGACTGTTTTATGCCCCATTGGCTTGTTAGCTTGTAGTATTTCACATATATCATAGAAACACTATTTAAATCAACCATCAAATACATCTGTGATATCCCTACCATCTCCTATT
>SJYG01000861.1:705305-716098 GCA_006410535.1 Litocranius walleri
AGCTACTTTCTCTTTCAATTTGTTTCATTTTTTAAATGTAATACTGAAAGTGAGCTGTGAATTTTATGACTTCATAATTAACCACTCAAACTTGTAAAATATTTGATTAACATTTTTGAATGTATTGTCAAATTGTGCCCCAGACACACCTGTAAAGATGTGTAAAGATCTACCTGACACCTAATAGTCAAGGAACCTCACACTTCTTTAAACTGAAAACACTTGTTAACAGTGTTGGGGATAGGAAGGGAAAATAGTTTCATGTTATGTAATCTGATGAGTCTCTTTTAGGAACACAGATTTCATTAGAATTTCAATTTATATATTACAAAAGAAACAGAGAAAAAATAAACTGATATTGGTAGATGGTGAATGTTAATGTGGTTTCTAAAGAAGAAAAATGCTGTCTATTTCTAGCATAGACAAATATTAAAGATATGTAAGTAAACACATTCTACTTCTTTTGACAAATGAAATACTCTGAAAGTCCAAAATAAATTAAGCAGAATAATATTTAAGTCATAAATTTTCTGACATACACAGTAAGCATTATGAAATATACATGTATTAGAAACTCTAGAGTTAAATCTATCAGAACTCTTTAATCTGTCAAGAATCTGTCTTCTTGACCTCAGTGAACTGTTTCATGCCACCTTTTCCTTTATAAGAATGTTATAAATAATGTTATACTTTGTTATAAATGTTAACATTTATAAGAATGTTAACTTTGACACATGATTTTTTAAGACTATTGTTTCTTCCAGAATGTTCTTACTTTTGACACATTTCTATTTTTTTCTCCAAAAGCATACCACATGATGTTTCATGTTTATGGACTATAGACATAGTATTCAATTTGGAAGGAGATTTATGCATGACCTAATTAGACTCGTTAATTAGAATTTAGCAGAAACTCAATTCTATTTTTATTACTCTCATTCATGGGCATATTATTTACTATACACTTGTGCTAAATGAGCCAGATATGTGACCTAGAGTCTTGTCTAGTCAATATTTCTATTTGAGAACAGAAGTTGAACAAGAATGTAATATTAATAAATATGATATCAAACAAGAAAAGCATAGAAAGAAAAATCAGTAAAGCCAAGTCAGACCCAGCCACACACTTCTTGTTAAAAAACTCAAATATCATCTATAAAGTTACAGAAAGTTGTTCCCATATGGTAAAGATGTTGCATTAATCGAGAGTACCATGGTCACTCCAAAAACATATACTGAAAGAGCAAACACAGGCACTACAGGCACTGAGGAATCTGTCTTGCATATTTGAGGAACATATTGCATTCACCTCTGTGGGCTGAGTGGAGGAAACAGTCAAGGTGGACTTAGCAACAGGTGGACTGGGCTTTCATAAATACCAATAGACAGAGTGTATCAAGAATAATATGGCTAGAAAGACAGATGAGAAAAAGGGGAATAAGGGCCCCCTGTGAGTTTTCTGAAAGAATATCACTTTATGACATGCTCTGGAATATGTGGGAGGGATATTGACCACTGACCTGTGATGAAATTTAAGTATCTTTTCTATTACCTCAAAATGTATTAGGCAGTTGATTAATCCATATTTAAAAATTCAAGAAAAAATATCTATTAAAATCTTGAGAATAAAGATTGCATTTCAGATTACATGTAAATTATTTTAGTAAGTGATATAACAAGAGTATAATGAAGATTATGCTTTTGATTAAGAAACTATTCTTTCAATCAAATTTTGTAGATAATGTTCAGTTACTCAAAGTCTTAAACAAGGACAATAGTTTGTAAACTATTCATCTCATTCACAAGAGCTAGACACCATCCACTTAGGACATAGTCCAAGAATGCTTGTGGTTTTGACAGCTTAGGGTGGTTGGTTTTGGGTTTGTGGCCTCTGAAGTAGAAGATTTCACTCCAAGACCAAAAATGCAGTCTCAGTCACTCAGACCTTTGTACAGCAAAGACTTTATTAAACTTAAAGGATAGGGAAAGCTTCTGACATAGACATCAGAAGGGGGTAGAAAGAATACCCATCTCACTAATTTAAGCAGGACATTATATACTTTTCAACTAGCTACTGAGAAGAGATAAAAATAATACCTCAAGGTTGTAAAAGTTCCACCAGACCCTTTGCCAAGACATACATCTTGAGACAAGTTCAATACAAGATTGGTCAGAAGGAACTTGTTCTGTGCAATGTTTCTCTGGGTGTGATATATTATTGCTAAGAAGCAGGTTCCCAGGCAAGATTTGTTAGAATTTTAATGATTAACATAAAGCCTAACAGAAGCATACCCATGAGAAAGATGTATTATTGTTCTGTGTAATCATTATCTCCAGACACAGGGGAAAGCCAAGTCTTAAGTGAAATATGTTCATGTTGTTGCAATATGAATACAGGACATAAAATAAACAAGTTCTATGTGACAAAGGCCAAGAATGTTTGTCTCCTTCTTTAAGGGCCCTGAACTGCCTATCATTTTCCTTCTCTCAGTTGTGAGTTTTCTGAGATAATTTGAGAGACATTGCTTAGTCCAGACCCCTGAAACAACTGCAATGTAAACCCAAGTTGGCAGTGTCCTCCTAGCAATGAGGACAAGTTAGGACCATAGGTGACATAGACTTTGAGTGTATACCAGTACATATCTGCACTTTTGGCTTCTCTGGTGGCTCAGATGGTAAAGTGTCTGCCTGCAATGTGGGAGACCTGGGTTCAATCCCTGGGTCAGGAAGATCTCTTGGAGAAGAAAATGACAACCCACTCCAGTCTTCTTGCCTGGAAAGTTGCACTGATGGGAGAGTTTGGTGGGCTACAATCCATGGGGTCACAAAGAGTCAGACATGACTGAGCAACTTCACTTTCATCTGCACTTCTGCAAGGGAGAGTTAGTGACAGAGGGAGAAAGGGAGTACTATACCTCAATGCTTGGAAAATAACAATAATATAAAAGTTATAATCTATTAGTCAAATGTCTTGATTTAGAATTACAATAGCAACCTAAAGATAAACATACATGCTTCTAATTACACCAGAACACCTAAACATTTAAATTCTGATTTTATATAGGTTAAGTATGGATAAGGATGTCCCTAGAGGATTTGGTTAGTTTTCAAAAGTGCAAGAGTCAATAAGGTTGTCTGGTCATTGTATAAAACCTTTAGTACCTGGTGAGATATATATCATTTAAGATATATTGTAAGGTTAATAAAACAATGAAATGAAACTTTGGAAAATTAAAGATATTCACAAATGTTGCTCATATCAGAACTTTATAACATGATTTTCTATAAGCTGTGCTTATGAAGTACTTCCCTGGTGGCTCAGATGATAAGGAGTCTGTCTGCAATGCAGGAGACCTGAGCTTGATACATAGGTCCGGAAGATGCCCTGAAGAAGGAAATTACAACACATTCCAGTAACAATTGTACATAAGTTTAAGATTCTTTATTAACAATTTATTTTTAACTGTCAAATGTTTTGTCTCCTTTTTTCCTCTACTAAGTCATGACTTAGATTTTCTCTTCAATTTCATCCATTCTACAGTTTTAGACAAACCATTCAATTTACAAAAAAGAAAAAAATAATGTCCATATTTTATTCTTGAAATTTCATATTTGTTCTCATTTTTTTGGAATTTATTTTATTGCTGCTTAAATATTTCTTCTTTATTTCTTTGAGTGATTTTAAGTCACTTGCTTTATATTCTACATTCCTTCTAATAAGATATTCTTTGTTGAGTCTTTTAACTGATACTCATAGTACTGGGTTATCTCATGAACTTCCCCATATTTAATCACAATGCTTAGAACTTTCTCCCATTGCATATATGGAATAGATTTGAGTTTACATTTACCATCATTCCATAAAATGTACAACTAAAAAACATGTTTCAGCAGCTGGTTTCATGGTTACGAAGGAAGACTATAGACTGTTTAAAGCAGTCTCAAGCTTCACTTCAGAGCAACTTTTGTCCTGTCCCTAGCTAAGTGCTAGTTGGATATTCAAGATTCCTTGAACATTAATTAAAATGTAATATTAAGAACACAGCAAAATGCATGAGAAAATCATCAATGTGATATCTACATCACTTGAAGGAAGAAAAGAAGAATTGGACTTTGAAGAAACACTCAGCAGCTGTCCTAAGTTTCGAATAAACATTCAAGCTGCATACCCTAGAGTTTGTTTATATCATGTTTATATCCTCTGTTTTGAAGACATTCTTTTTTAGTATCTTTCCAGGTTGCACTAGTGGTAAAGAACCCACCTGCCTATGCAGTAGACATAAGAGAAGCAGGTTCAATCCCTGGGTTGGGGAGATCACTTGAAGGAGAGCATGGACACCCACTCTAGTATTCTTGCCTGGAGAATCCCATGGACAGAGCATCCTTGTGGGCAACATTTTATTCTAAACGTTGATTATTAAATATTAGTGGTTGAAGAAATTAATAAAGTTGTTTAACATTATAATTTAAAGATACAGCATTATAAAGAGGCAGATTTGTGGATGTGTGTGACAGGTAGCTTCTTTCACCCTCATGTTATTTCAACAATAGAAGCATCAGGGAGAGATACTGAAATCACAGCACACAAGACTTGTATGTTAGAAACACTGATATCTTTGAAGAATAAATGACATAATTTGAAATATACATATGTAGTTCATTCTTTGTTATATATATTTTTTCCTAATAGACCCCTAAGGTCTTCACATGTCTTATTTCAGTTTCATGTGCCAGTTGTAATGACTGCTCCTATTCATTGAAGTTTTATCAATTTGAAACTTTTAAAAATATTTTAAATACAAAAAGTTTGATCATATTATATTCGTGAATTGGTTGTTAAGCAAATAGTTAATTCATTTTTTAGCTTTACTAATATCATAGTCAAACTCTCTGAACCACAAACCTCTGTAAAAATTTTGAACTGCTCTGTAATTTGAACATGTTATTTAACTCCTGTGTGCTCAGTTTCCTCATCTGAAATGAGTGCACATATAACACTTAATTGCTATGATTTTTTATTTTATTGTTATTAATATAAATTTACAATATCATAAATATTTTTATTTCCCCCAAAACTAAATTTGTTGACTTCTTTCAACCCAACAGTCATAATGTCATTTTTAAAATTAAATTTACGAACAGTATTTATAATTTAATTTTAAATAAATATGCTGTCTTGTGATTTTGCTATATTTATTTTTCCCTAAGTTTATGTATATGGTCTTTGAAGGCAAGGATTCTACCTAATTCATATGGAAAACACTTAATTATTGACATATTTCAAATTGCTAAACTAATAGTGTCATACTGTAACACACTGTTCTAAAGAATGCTTCTTTACTAAATGATATATATTATCTTTTTACTTTAGTACATAAGGCAATGACTCATTTTTTTTCTGTATTTTTTATTTAAAAAATGGCACCTGTAGAAAACTTGAAAGACTAGAACAAAGAACAGCAGTATAACTATAACCTATATTTAACAATTGCTAATATTTGCTAAATTTTCTTTCTTTCTTATAAAAGTAAGTGTGTGTGTGTTTGCTGAACAATTTGAATGAAACTTGTAGACATCATGACACTTTATTCCCCATTACTTAAACATGCACATTATGAAGTATCATGAACAAGGGAATTCTATATAATCTTATACCATTATTTCCAAAAAGATAGAGTAGTATTTCCCATGATAGACTCATATATTTTGAATTTTGATTTCTATCATAGTCATGTCCAGTTTTTAATTTTTTTTTATATTTTCCAATCCATGATTCCCTCAAGGATTTTTCATAGCATTTGATATCAGAGCTCTTTATATTTATTTAATATAGGACAATTTTACTGATTTTTGTTGTTTAACCTTTATGGGGTTCTTGCTATTGATATAAGGTGTTCAGAACACATGTCTATATTGTGTCCTTAGTGGTAGATTCAAGTTACCTGTATAGATAATAAAAATATACTGTTCTTCCCATTGCATTATTACAAAGGGCAAGATACATTGAAGACATGTTTTTTATTGATTACAGACGAAAAATATATCATTGAAATTGAGAAATCAGACAGATAACTCATAAAGCACACAAAACCTAGCATCAGTAATAGTGAAATACTGTTGTAAATATTATCTTAATCATCTTCAAATAATATAACATAATAGAAAGAGTAATGTAATTCTATTTCCAAGTGAACCTAATTTTTATTTTCTTAACAACAAGGAATATGCTATAATTAAATATTTTATTATATTGTTAATAAAATAAAGGGAAAATAATTCCTTTCCTTAGTTGTCAATATATATTCAGTGTACATAGTGTATAACAGAAAATAAAAATAGCTTTTCTGGGAATGTGTAGTATTTAATGAAGAAATAAAAATAGAAATTTTAATGGGGACAATTTCAGTATATTTTAATAATTGCTTAATATTTAAATAAATTTAAATATTTAATATAAAGGGCAACAAAGTAGAGTTTAATATGAAAAATAAATTTCAAATAAATATTTGCTTATGATTCTGATAAGTACATGATGAGATAGTTGGGTTAGATTTATCATTGTTTTCAGATACACTGTGAAAATATTTTGATTCTCCTCTTCTATTCTATGTTTTCCCTTGTAACCCAAGGAAGTGCAACCTGGAAACTATGCTTCCTGTAAACTCACTGCCAGCACAATTCACTTGATATGCATGCCTGCATGCTAAGTTGATTCAGTTATGTTTGATTCTTTGCACCCTATGGACTGTAACCTGCCAGGCTCCTATGTCCATGGGTTTCTCCAGGCAAGAATACTGCAGTGGGCTGCCAAGCCCTCCTCCAAGGGAATCTTCCCAACCCAAGGACCAAACCTTGGTCTCCTGCTTTGCAAGCAGATTCTTACTACTTGAGCCACCAGGGAAGCCTAATTAACTTGAAACGCTCCAATAAAAGTCACTGATGTATATTCATATATCATATATGTTATATCTGGAAGGTAGAGAAAAAATGATGCCATTGTTCTCTGGAATTGAATTCAAGACATTTTTGAGCACCACTTAAGTATCACTTTGTTACTTCTGGACATATGAGAATCTTGGAGATGGCTTCCCAATATTTGCATCCCTGCTTTTGGATTTCTGTGCAAACTTATTGTTCCCCGAGTTAAACATCTTCTTACTTTAATAGCTTAAGTGCCTTCTGCTTCTCTGACCAACTACTACAGTATAAGATAATGAAATTTGTTCTAAGATGCTCAGATTTAAAGAAAGTAATGATCATGCTGCTCATGCAAAATGGAACACTAGAGTTTAATGTACACAAATGGCAAAATAAAATTATCTCTTGCAATCATCTGGTATAAAAATCTGTAGAAAGCAACACTGTGATAGCAAGATGTTTTTGAACTAGAACTCCTGGGTAAGCATGAAGTATACAGATACAGAGTGTGGCACAGGAAAAGCAAGGTTTGGAGAATTACAAACAAGGAGAAAGGAATGTCATAGTATGTAAGAATATCTACAACTGACATGAATGTTTAATAAAAGGTAACCACAGCAAAGAGTGTTTGTAATAATCAGATGGTTAGGATGATTCATTCTGGTACTCAATCACCTTTTCCCTAGAACACTCCAAGGTTTGTCCAGTTGGCAAGTTAATAATGGAATTATGAAATGAATGTTATGGACTAGTTCAACAACCCAGGTTTCTCCTCACCATTTCTGACCTACCAGTCTACCCCAGCACTGTATTCCTAACCTGTGAAGTTAAGAGACAGATACTGAGTCTCTGCTCTGACACTGCTCTCTGGCAAACCAGCCATCACTAATGATAGACTGATTACATCAAAATCTTCCATTATAGAGAGGGCACTTTCTTGGGATCCAGATATTTATTCCCTGTCTATGGGGTCGCACAGAGTCAAACACGACTGAAGCGACTTAATAGCAGCAGCAGCAGCAGCACAGTGCTACAGAGTAATAGCAAGATGGAGTATGTCTGAAACTCAGAGGATTCCCTGGGTTGCCCATTAGCACTTCTATGTTAGATTACTTATGGAATGAAATGGAATTGTATCATTGACTGAGCACAAGAACCACATCCAGCTGTACTGTTGACTGAAACCAAAGGCAATATGGGCAGATAGTGGAAGAGCATTTCACTTGACAATTATTACAGATTCTTGTCCAGTTGCAGAAATATCAGCCATAATGGCTATGGATACTTTTCTTCTGTATTATATATGTAATTTTTTATGTCAACTTCTTTTCCTCTACCTTTTCTGTAATACTATAGAACATTGATCATGGTGTTACTGATTTTATCCTTAATTATATCAAAGGAAAAGTTTGAATTAGAAAAGCAATGACTATCATTAAGATATATATATATATATATATATATATGCATATGTATATGTGTGTGTGTGTGTGTGTGTGTATGTGTGTGTGTGTGTGTGTATTTCTGAGTCTTCTATTTTGGGAGAGAAACAGAGAAGGTATTTTGAGTAAAGGTGGATACGTAATATTAGACAGAGAGGCAATATGACACTATTTTTGTTGTTGCTTGGGAAGTAAATATGCAGAAATCCTGAACAATGAGTATCCAAAGGAATGGACTGTATTGGATGTTTTTCCTCCATATTCTACTCTGCATTTCATGTGCAGAAAAAAAAAAAAAAAAGATTTCCCAGAATCCACTTGGAATCAGAATTCTAGCTATCTTCCATCAATTGGAAGCATATGCATGCAGACCTGGAGTTTTGCTTATGGCTTTTAAACATGATGAGAATCACCCGCTTAGTACTGTAGATACGAAGATCATTGAAGGCAGTTTCTTAATCACGTCACTTTTAGTTCTTCAACATTTGTGTTCAGTTCAGTTCAGTTCAGTAGCTCAGTCGTGTTTGACTCTTTGTGACCCCATGAATCGCAGCACTCCAGGCCACCCTGTTCATCACCAACTCCCGGAGTTCACTCAGACTCACATCCATCGAGTCCGTGATGCCATCCAGCCATCTCATCCTTGGTCGTCCCTTTGTTCTTCTGCTCCCAATCCCTCCCAGCATCAGAGTCTTTTCATTTTTTTAAATTTATTTATTTATTTATTTTTTACTGATTTTTAATTTTTTTTTTTTGGCATACATTGACATGTATTAGCCACAGGTGAACACAATCTCCCAATGCCGAAGCCCCCTCCCACCTCCCACCCCACACCATCTACCTGAATCATCCTGTGCACCAGTCCCATGCATCCTGCATCCTGCATTGAACATAGACTGGCGCTTCATTTCTTACAAGATAGTACAAATGAGTCAACTCTTCTCATGAGGTGGCCAAAGTACTGGAGTTTCAGCTTTAGCATCATTCCTTCCAAAGAAATCCCAGGGTTGATCTCCTTCAGAATGGACTGGTTGGATCTCCTTGCAGTCCAAGGGACTCTCAAGAGTCTTTTCCAACACCACAGTTAAGTTTCCAATTATCTGTAAGATTTTATTCTACATAATATGAATGGAAAGTATATGCTTCACTTATAAGCAATATACGGAGTGAAAAAAGGCTTCTCTAGTGGCTCAGTGGTAAATAATCTACCTGCCAAAGCAGAAGATGCAGATGCAATCCTTGGGTAAGGAAGATCTCCTGCAGAAGGAAATGACAAATCCACTCCAATATTCTTGCCTGGGAAATTCCATGGACAGTGGAGCTTGGCAGGCTGCAGTCCATGGGGTCACAAAGAGTCAGACATGACTAGCTACTAAGCACAGAGACACATTGAGCAAAAGGCTCTAGATAAGCCATATGAGTATTAAACCTGGGTGACCCAAATAAAATTTGAGTTTTGCTAGGTTACTTTTCTTTAAAATATTATATTAATTTAATGATACAACTTTTATGAGGATACAGTCTTGCTCAGTTTATCAGAAATTTTGATCATGAAGATTATAAAAATTTATCATAAGATCTCCATGGCTTAAATTAGAAAAACAAAGCCTGTGGAAGTTGAGGCACTAGTCTAATGTGGAATTTATTTAGTGGTGACTGATAGTATAGCTCATTTTTGTAATTTTATTCCAGGTCCCTTTGGAAGTTACTGCTAACAACAAAACAAATACAGGTCATTAACGATAAATAACTAAATGACATGCCAATATTTCTTGTCATCACAATGTTGGATACAGAAAAAAAGTAGGAAGTGTGTCTTTTAAATGCACTAGAAAGAAAAGATATTAGCACCTTTATAGGATAAATATTGAAAATGCAAGAGATAATGTGAAAGTAATTTTTAAAGACTATCATTTTAAAGTTCACATCCTCCAGTTCCATTCTTCTTTCTCAAGATTGCTTTGGCTATTCGAGGCTTTTTGTCTTTCCATACAAATCTTGAGATTATTTGATCTAGTTCTGTGAAAAATACTGCTGGTAGCTTGATAGGAATTGCATTGAATCTGTAGATTGCTTTGGGTAGTATACTCATTTTCACTATATTGACTCTTCTGACCCATGAGCATGGTATATTTCTCCATCTATTAGTGTCCTCTTTGATTTCTTTCATCAGTGTTTTATAGTTTTCAATATATAGGTCTTTAGTTTCTTTAGGTAGGTATATTCCTAAGTATTTTATTCTTTTCGTTGCAATGGTGAATGGAATTGTTTCAATCTTGAGAAAGAAGAATGGAACTGGAGGAATCAACCTGCCTGACTTCGGGCTCTACTACAAAGCCACAGTCATTAAGACAGTATAGTACTGGCACAAAGACAGAAATATAGATCAATGGAACAAAATAGAAAGCCCTGAGATAAACTCACACACCTATG
>SJYG01000861.1:724211-751439 GCA_006410535.1 Litocranius walleri
AAAAAAAAAAAAAAAAAAAAAACAGAAATAGAGGGGAAAAAATAGAATGAGGAAAACTAGAAATTTCTTCAAGAAAAGTAGAAATATGAAGATAAAAATTCATGCAAAAATGGACACAGTTAAGGATAGAAATAGTAAGGACTTAACAGAAGCAGAAGAGATTAAGAGATGGCAAGAACACACAGAAGAACTATACAGGGAAAGTCTTAGTCACCAGATAACCACAATGGTTAATGGCCAATCACCTAGAACCAGATATCCTGAAAGGTGAAGTCAAGTAGATCTTAGGAAGCACTGCTATGAACAAAATTAGTGGAGGTGATGGAATTCCAGCTGAACTATTTCAAATCCTAAAATATGATTCTGTTAAAATGCTGCACTTAATAGATCAGCAAATTTGGAAAACTCACCAGTTACCACAGGACTAAAAAGGTCAGTTTCCATTCCAATCTCAAAGAAGAGAAATGCTAACGAATGTTCATGTTACCATATAATCGGGCTCATTTCACAAGATAGCAAATTATCTCAAAGCCTATAAGCTAGGCCTCAGCAGAATATGAACTGAGAAATTATAGATATATAAGATGAGTTTCAAAGAGATAGAGGAACCAGAGATCAAATTGTCAACATTCATTGGATTACGGAGAAAGAAAGGGAGTTCCAGAGAAACATCTACTTCTGCTGCACTGACTATAACTGACTGTGTGGATCACAACAAAATGTTGCGTATTCTTAAGGATATGGGGATACCAGAACACTATGCATGCCCCTCAATAAACCTGTATGCAGGTCAAGAAGCAGGAGTTGGTATTGGACATGGAACAACTGATTGGTTCCAAACTAGGAAAGGAGTATAAAAAAGCATTATATTGTCATCCTGCTTATTTAACTTATATGCAAACACATCATGTGGAATGTCAGTCTGGATAAATCACAAACTGGAATCAAGACTACTGGGAGAAATATCAACAGCCTCAGATAGGGAGATGATACCAACCTAATGGCAGAAAGGGAAGAGAAACTGAAGAGCCTCTTAATGAGGCTGAAAGAGGAGAGTGAAAAGGCTGACTTGAAACAAAATATTCACAAATCTAAGACCATGATATCTAATGCCGTCACTTTATGGCAAATAGAAAGTGAAAAAGCTGAAGCAATGATAGCTTTTATATTCTTGGGCTCCCAAATCACTATAGATGGTGACTGCAGCCATGAAATTAAAAGATTATTGCTCTTTGGAAGAAAAGCCATGACAAACCTAGACAGCATATTGAAAGCAGAGACATCACTGCTTATAAAGGTTTGTATAATCAAAGCTATGGTTTTTCCAGTAGTCATGTATGGATGTGAGCATTGGATCATAAAGAAGACTGAGTGTTCAAGAATTGATGCTTCAAACTGTGGTCCTGGAGAAGACTTTGACAGTCCCTTGGATACCAAGAAGATCAAATCAGTCCTAAATGTTTATTGGAAGGACTGATGCTGAAGCTGAAACCCCCATACTTTGGCCACCTGATGCAAAAAGACAACTCATTGGAAAAGCCCCTGATGTTGGGAAAGATTGAGGACAAGAAGAGGAGGGGGTGACAGAGGGTGAGATGGTTGGATGGTATCATTGACTCAAAGGACATGAATTTGAGCAAACTCTGGGAGATAGCGAAGGACAGAGAAGTTTGCTGTGCTACATGCCATGGAGTCACAAATGGCTGGACAAGATTTAGCAACTGAACAGCAACATGATCATAATCTTATACTGCATGCTAAAATCTTTCCTAATCACACTAACTAGTGTCCAGCTTTTTTAACTTTTATAACAGACACCAAAACTGTTGAGCAGTAAACTGACCCTGTGAATCTGGGTGGACATCAATCAAAATCCATTACTCTGGAAGACTAGTTTCTGAAATAGCAACTTTTAAATTAGATGGAAATGGTTACTTTTGCACATCTTTTCTGTTAGTTTATTAATATTTTCTTAAAGTGTTAATTATTGTTAGTTTTTCATTGAGTACATTATGTAAGTCAATCACTGGCAATTATGAAAAGTTAGGAGCACATTTACCTTATTGGATTTCCAAGAAGCAGAGTCACTTTTGACTTACATAAAATTCATTTCCAAATCTGTCTGTCTCACCTTTGAAACATAGCACATTTTCCAGACAATATTGATAAAGTGTAATGGCATTGAAACATCAAGAATAATTTGTCTTAAAGCTTCTACATGATTCAAATATTTATGTAACTTTCCCACTATACCTCTTAATGTCATTTTAGAAGTTGACCTTTATAGTTTCTGGCATCAGCCTTAGTTGCCATATAAACAGAAAAATTTTTCCTGTTTTAATCATTCTCCATATATTTTAAATATAGCTTCAACATATTAAAATGTGATGTCTTTTAATATTTATACCAAACAAGTGTACAGGATCAATCTGAATAATTTGGATATCATTTAAATCAAAATTAGACATGTTGAGCATTCAAAACTTTTACAAAAATACTATATATGCATGGAGACATAGATAAAGCTCAGTGTGAAATTCTAAAAATGACAGGAAAAATATTTAGTTTATGTTTGTTTGTTTTCACTATTAATTCACTCCTGCTCAGTTTGAAGCGTTTAACAAATTAAGCTGTCAATATGATTCTTTACTATTGCAAGCTCCATCTATAAAAGCATTTCGTTGTATCATATTTTTCTGTTGGCATCACAACCTTGATTATAATTATTGAATAATTTATCATACTTTATAAGTTATTTTCTATTACCCTTAAAAACTGCTGTCTCCAATATATTTTGTATAACAATATCAAATTTCAATTAGATAAGTTAGGGCTAAAGTTTCATAATTCTCTTTAAAACAGGAAATTAGAAATGAAAAGAAATATTAAATGTTTGAGAACACCATTCTCATACATGTAAACTGTTTATAAATCTATGAGGTGAACCGCAGCCTAGTCTCAATTGTCTTGATTTCAAAATTCTTTTTTTTTTTTCTCTTTTAATTCATTTTGCTCATCACTGCCTTACTGATAGTATATTTCTCTAACTAGACTTACCATCAGAAATTTATTTCTTCAGTGCCTTCTCTGATTTAAGATAGTAACTTCCAGAAACTTTTTTACTGTACTTTTTCTATCAATAAATTTAAATGAATTTGCTGAAATGTCACTTAAAATATTTCATTATGAATCAGATTTATTTTAAGTGGTTTGATATTGTGTAAGAAGATGTTTAGTTTTTTAAAAGGAGTATTCTAAGAGAAGTTACATTGAGAAAGTATCACCTGTCTGAGATCTTATATTTTTAATTTTAGCTTTCAGTGATCAATGTCTTGTAAAACCACAGAGAAAGCCAAGGACAGAAAAAAACATAAGATCAGAAAGAGAAGAAAATGATTATTTTTTGTCATTTGGTTTAAACTTAGCATGCTTTTCCCAGTTGAGAAAATATTTCTCAGCAAAATGACAGCATATGTGATTTCATAACTAATAGAAGGAAAAACAGAAAAAGAATTTAGAAAAAGCATGTTTTGTTTGGTTAATAGAAAGATGAAACCAATATATATATCAATGGAGAAATGTAGGTGGTTATCAACATGAAGGGGACTTCCCAGGTGGCTTAGTGGGTAAAGAACCTGCCTGCAATGCAGGAGACACAGGAGACATGAGTTTGTATTCCTGGGTTGGGAAGATCACCTGGAGGAAGGCACAGTTACCCACTCCAGTATTCTTGCCTGGAGAATCCTATGGACAGAAGAAACTGGAGGGCTACAGTTCATAGGTTGCAAAGAGTTGGACATGATTGAATGGACTGAGCATGCACAAATGAATATGAAGTATTGGCTATTTTTAGACATTTAGGGAAGGATCATAGAAATTGACTCAGCATAACAATATTTACAAACAGGAGATGATCTATTTTCCACTACTGATATATCCATCAAAATAAAAATCCTGCCCTTAAATACTAAGACCTGTTGATTTTATTTATTTTCAATAATTTTTATCTAGATTTTTACTTCAGCATAATTGACTTCCATTTATTTTCAAAGCAGGCAATTTGTTTTTTGTTTTTTTTTTTCTGAAATATAAAACTTCAAACTTGAGCTGTGTGTTACTGGCAAGTCAGTTTCCATAGACTTATTTTAAATGAGTTCTGAATGCACACTTTTATTATCTCTAAAATATGATAATTCTGTTATGTGCAAAATCTTGGATTTCTGCTCGTTTGTTGATTATGGGTTAAATTTTCTCTGTTGCAAATGCAGTCTCTCTCAAAATAGACAGTGTAAAGGGGCATTAGCTCATTTTGAATGGAGTTACTTACTGAAATTCAACCAAAGCACATTAGTTTAATTCAAACACCTTATGTTATAAATTAAATATTTATGATTAAAAATGTGCTATTGAGCATATGCTGTATTTCACAATATACTAAGGGCTGAAACAAATGTGAATAAAATATGGCCCTTGTCCTAAAGAAGATCAAAAATGAATGCCAGCCTGTGTTAAATTTGTTCAAATGCATTGTGTTAATTAATATTTTAGGGGCAGTGGAGGCTGAACCAGAGATATAACCTTAAAGGAAAAACAAACAGTATAGCAATTTTCTTTTAGGGTAAATAACAGTTTACATTTAAATTGGTTTACCCTGATTTTGATGGCCTATAAATAATTAATTTATCATGTTAACATACATATTTAAATGTTGCTGATTTCTGGCTGCACCTACCTTCAAAATATTATCTCTGGATACCTTCAGAATCTTACCTGGTTATTTATGAACATTTTCCAGTGCTACCTCTAGTGCCCACAGAAAACAGTTGTGATCCTAGCACAATTTTTAACACAGTCATAATCTATTGATCCAATCCTTCATTTAAGTTCATTGCTTGGAATGTCCTCAGCTATTTAATGGCAACTTTTTTAAATTTAATTTTATTTTTACTTTATTTTGCTTTGCCATACTGTATTATTTTTGCCATACATTGACATGAATCAGCCACGGGTGTACATGATTTCCCAATCCTGAAACCCCCTCCTACCTCCTACCCCATATCATCTCTCTGGATCATCCTGGTGCACCAGCCCCAAGCATCCTGTATCCTGTATTGAACAGACTGGCGATTCGTTTCTTACATGATAGGATACATGTTTCAATGCCGTTCTCCCAAATCATCCCACCCTCTCCCTTTCCCACAGAGTTCAAAAGTCCGTTCTAAACATCTGTCTCTTTTGCTTTCTCACATACAGGGTGATCATTACCATCTTTCTGAATTCCATATATATGTGTCAGTATACTGTACTGGTGTTTTTCTTTCTGGCTTACTTCACTCTGTATAACAGGCTCCAGTTTCATCCACCTCATTAGGACTGATTCAAATGTATTATTTTTAATGGCTGAGTAATACTCTATGGTGTATATGTACCACAGCTTTCTTATCCATTCATCTGCTGATGGACATCTAGGTTGTTTCCATGTCCTGGCTATTATAAACAGTGCTGCGATGAACATTGTGGTACACATGTCTCTTTCAATTCTGGTTTCCTCAGTGTGTATGCCCAGCAGTGGGATTGCTGGGTCATAAGGCAGTTCTATTTGCAATTCTTTTTTCATTTAAGTTTATTGCCTGGAATGTTCTCAGCTATTTAATGGAAACTTTTGTTGATTTTATGAACTGGGATGGCTACAAAAAGGTGGTGTGTCTCTGTACACATAATGCTAGTAGCTCTCAAACTACCAAATCGTCACCACATGTTTGGATATACTCAGTATGTTCAAGCTCTGTTGGGCCTTTTCACAAGTCAACCAACCATTCCCATATTACATCACAGGCAAAAGCAGTAGGGCAACCAAAGAGGTGCAATGTGACAAAAACCATTTCAGGTTCTGCTGACAGCTCATTTTCCCGAGGTGATTACAAGTTATAGAGTTGGGTTTGGGATGTAGTTAATGTGACAAACAGTGTCTTCCTTCCTTTTTCCTTCCCTCAAGGCACAGATATTTAAACTCTTACAATTAATTTTTTGAAATAGATTCTTCATGATTAACCTGTTCCTTAAGTTTATCAAATATATATTTTGATGCCTGAATTTGATCAGTGGACTAAATGTGGACTTACAGTAGAAAATAAGTTTAATTTTAAAGTGATTAGGAAGTTTGCATTGTGCTTTAACTAATTATTTGTTTTCTTTATCCTATACAGGATTAAATATTGGTAGCAAATTACTTTTGTAAATATTTTACTTTGTTTTACTTTAAAATTCCAAGCCCTTAAAGTTTCACATAGCTGAGCAGTTTTCAAATCATGATAACTAATGACAAAAGTGGCTTCATGTAATTAATAGCCTGAGTTACAAAGAAAGTCCAAGAATTGCACTTTGCTCAAAGGTAACAGCTGAATAATTAAATTTTGGAAGCACAACATGTATCAAGGGGAAAACTCAGATTCCTTAACCACTATAGTTGTCTCATGAAAATCTAACCTCTCCCAGCACAGAAAATGCAAGGTATGTGAATATAAAATTCAGATTAATATTTTGTTAATTGAGTTGTTAGAGTTTTTTTTTTTTCTTTTCTCCGAACAGGATGATAACTGTATTTTACAGTGTCAACTACAGCATTATGTTTTCCAAATTA
The DNA here is from genome assembly GCA_006410535.1 of Litocranius walleri. NCBI lineage: Eukaryota > Metazoa > Chordata > Mammalia > Artiodactyla > Bovidae > Litocranius > Litocranius walleri. The sequence goes on from SJYG01000861.1 coordinate 730,852, forward strand.
TTAAACACAGTATGTCATGACATCCTTGTGAAACAGATTGAAGTGTGAAAGGCAAATATGTGTAATTCAGGGAATCAATAATTTGATGAACTAATCAGTAGTCTTATAGCTGGTATCAATATGGAAAGTAGTTCCTAGTGGAAAATGAAAGTCCATGCCTCAGGCTTTTCCTAACCAATAGAATTTATGTACATCAATGAAGACTGTAGGCGTGACAAAAAGGACTATAAATGACACAAGTATATACAAGCAGAGAATCATCATAAAAGAAAATCTGGCACTATGTCAAACTTAATAAATGGAATATAATAGAGATTAATGTGCATTATTTGCTTTGAGTACAGTAAGAGTATAAAATAAACACAGTATGTCATGACATCCTTGTGAAACAGATTGAAGTGTGAAAGGCAAATATGTGTAATTCAGGGAATCAATAATTTGATGAACTAATCAGTAGTCTTATAGCTGGTATCAATATGGAAAGTAGTTCCTAGTGGAAAATGAAAGTCCATGCCTCAGGCTTTTCCTAACCAATAGAATTTATGTACATCAATGAAGACTGTAGGCGTGACAAAAAGGACTATAAATGACACAAGTATATACAAGCAGAGAATCATCATAAAAGAAAATCTGGCACTATGTCAAACTTAATAAATGGAATATAATAGAGATTAATGTGCATTATTTGCTTTGAGTACAGTAAGAGTATAAAAACTCTTCTAAAATAATTGGTATAAACAAAACCTAAGGAACTGATTAAATACAATAAAAATCAATGGTTTAAATTGTTTTTCAAATAATCTAATGATGTTACAAGCACTTCTAATTAGAATTATTGTGGAGGCCTCTCCTTTACAGATATGTTAGAAAAACCACACCTGAAGTCTTGTGTTCATTTCTAGGCAGGACACATTGAGAAGAGGTATGATGCAATGACTTTGTCTTGAGATTAATAACAAGAATCATAAGGAAGGAGGAAACAAGGAAGGACAAAAAATAAAACAAAAAATATTCACTGGTTATCTACACATTACCATGTTTTCTCATCAATATCATTTTCTTTAAAGTTTGCATACTCCTTATACCAATAGGTAATACTGTATCTTATTTATAGGTTTAAAAAAAAAAAAAGAGGTATACAAAGTTGAGATGACCAATAATGTTCAAGAACTTGGTAAGAGCTAAATTCAGTTTGAATATGTAGCTGTCTGACTGTAACTTTTTTATTGACATTATTATGCTGTCCCTTTACTAGGGACATAAAAGCACATCATGTTTGTTTAATTTTAGTAGAATATTTGAAGGTATATCAGGTTCTAGTCCCTAAGAATACTTTTTATGCTGAAAAGCTTATGACCTTACACTACAGTCTGACTTCCAAATATATAAATTCTGGATTTAGGAGTGATGATATAATCTTTTTTCTACTCCATTTTGAGTGTACTTTTTTTTTTTTTACTTTGTCTTTTTTCTCCTCATACAGATAGAATTTTTTTAAAAAATTCATAAATTTGAGGCAAAATAGATCTGGAATATTCTCTCTGAACCAGAACTTGGAGTTGGATGAAGGGAAAGGGCATATATACAAGAAAAATGCTTATATGGATAGCTGCTGTCTTGTACCTCATTAAGTGAAAAAGACTCGTGACCACAGAAGTGTGATATTTCATTTTCTCACTGTTTTAATATCTTAAGAGTACATAGACAGATAAATGTGAAACACTATTTGTAAAGTTTGACCTAGCTCATCCATCAGATTACTATCTGTTTCCTTTAAAATGAGGAGAGACAATGTAGAATAAGCTATTTAGCTATATGGTATATTTGGTACTCAGCATCAATTCCCATAGCTAAACACGAGATTGTTCTGACTCCCTCATGATTAAATACATGAGTATAAATTGACTTTCACAACTAAATTCACTGATGAAGTTTGAAAGGTATTGTTCAATTACTCAATCATATATGACCATTTTTGACCTCATGGACTGCAGCATGACAGGCTTCCCTGTCCTTCACTGTCTGTCCAAGTTTGTTCAAAATTCTGTTAACTGAGTTGATGATGCCATCCAACCACTACATCCTCTGCCGTCTGCTTCTCTTGCCTTCAATCTTTTCCAACATTTGAGTCTTTTCCAATGAGTCTACTCTTTACATCAGGTGGCCAAAATATTGGAGCTTCAGCTCCAGCATCAGTCTTTCCAGTGAGTAATCAGGGTTGATTTTAAGATTGACTGGTTTGATTTCCTTACTGATCAAGGGACTCTCAAGAGTCTTCTCCAGCACTACAGTTTGAAGGCCTCATTTTTTTGGTGCTCAGTCTTCTTTATGTTCCAACTCTCAATTTATACATGACTCCTAGAAAAACCATAGTTTTGACTATATGGGCCTTTATTGACAAAGTGATGTCTTTGCTTTTAAGTTTGCTGTCTAGGTTTGCCATATCTTTCCTTCCAAGGAGCAAGTACATTTTAAGTTCATGGCTGTAGTCACTATGCTCGGTGATTTTGAAGCCCCCAAAATAAAGTCTGTAAGTTTCCATTTTTCCCCATCTATTTGTCATGAAGTGATGTGGCCTGATGCCATGCTCTTAGTTTTGAAAATATTGAGTTTAGAGCCTGCTTCTTCACACTCCTCTTTCGCTTTCATCAGGAGGCTTTTTAGTTTCTGTTCACTTTCTTCCATTAGGGCAGTGTCATCTGCATGTCTGTGGTTGTTAATATTTCTCCTGGCCATATTCATTCTAGCTTGTGAGTCATCCAGCACATTTCACATGATGTACTCTGCATATAAGTTAAATAAACAGGGTGTCAATAAACAGTCATTTTGTGCTCCTTTCCCAATTTGGAACCAGTCTGTTGTTCTATGTCTGGTTCTAACTGTTGCTTCTGGACTTTCATATCAATTTCTCAGGAGGCATGTAAGGTGATCTGGTATTCCCATCTCTTTAAGTATATGCCACAGTTTGTTGTGATCCACACAATCAGAGGCTTTAATATAATGAAGAAATAGATGTTTTGTTTTGTTTTGTTTTTCTGGAGTTCCCTTGATTTTTGTATAATCCAACTGATGTTGGAAATTTGATCCCTGGTTCATCTGCTTTTTCCATATCTAGCTTGTACATCTGGAATTTTTTTGGTTATGTACTCTTAAACCCTAGCTTCAAAGATTTTGAGCATTATGTTGCTAGCATGTGAAATGAGCACAGTTGCGCAGTAGTCTGAACATTTTTTTGGCATTGACTTCTTTGGGATTAGAATGAAAACTGACCTTTTTCCAGTCCTGAGGCCACTGCTGATATCCATTCATCTGTCAATGGACATCTAGGTTGCTTCATGTCCTTGTTAATACAAGGAAAGTTGGAGTGAATATTGGGGTACATGTGTCTTAGAATCGTGGTTTTCTCAGTGTATATACCTAGTAGTAGGATTGCTGGATCTAACTTTTAAGTGTCTAATTCTCCCTATACAACCAATATTTTCTGTCTGAAAAATTAAAGTTGTTTTTATTTTTCTTCAGCGAATGTTAAATGACTGTGTTTGGAAGGATGGATACTCCCTAATGTCATAAATGGAAATAGATTTCTATATTTTGTGAAGTTGAGAGGTTAAGAGAGAAAGAGACATTCTACCACTAGAGATTACATTACAAACGGCATTACGAATATAATCAGAAGAAAATGCTACTAATCATGCATCTAAGTTCAAGGTAGACTACAGAAGATTCGGCATTCTAATTTGGTATTAAAAAAAATGATTTTATGAGGTTGACATGGTGGAGATGAAATATTTTAGCTAATAGAAAAAAGCTAGAATAAATACATGATGCATTGAAAGTTCGTGATATGTTTAAGAAGTCACAAATATGCTGTCTGACTGAAGAACTGGACAAAAGTTCAGGTGTTTCAAGAGATAAGACTTGAAAGGATGATTGGGGCCACAGCATCTACTATCTCAATACAATTTTAATACCAAATAAAAGAGTTAAAATACATGGGGGGTTGTATACAGGAACATACTGTAAATATTTAAATATTGTATTAAAGAAATAGGTATTTTTTATGTGGCTACAAAGAAAATGTGGGGGCACTTCTATGGTGGCTTAGGCTGTAAAGAATCTATTTGCAATGTAGGAAACCCAGGTCGTGTCCCTGGGTTGGGAAGACCCTTTGGAGAAGGAGATGGCAACCCACTCCAGTATTCTTGTCTGGAGCATCCAAGGATAAAGGAGCCTGGTGAGCTACAGTCTGTGGGATTGAAAACAGTCAGACATAACTGAGTCGTGAACACTTTCACTTTTAGGCAAATGTTGAAGCACCTAGATATGTAAGTCTGGATATTGTTTGTAATTGTTTACTTTTCTATCTGCAAGGAGATCCAATCATTCCATTCTGAAGGAGATCAGCCCTGAGATTTATTTGGAAGGAATGATGCTAAAGCTGAAACTCCAGTACTTTGGCTACCTCATGCAAAGAGTTGACTCATTGGAAAAGGACTCTGATGCTGGGAGGGATTGGGGGCAGGAGGAGAAGGGGATGACAGAGGATGAGATGGTTGGATAGAATCACTGACTCAATGGACATGAGTCTGAGTGAACTCCAGGAGTTGGTGATGGACAAGGAGGCTTGGCATGCTGCGATTCATGGGGTCGCAAAGAGTCGGACACGACTGAGTGACTGAACTGAAGTGAATTGAACTGAACTAGAATTATATATTCATACCCCTAAGTATGTGCCCATGTAGCCTTTCCACTCAAAGTAGATGACATATTTCTCTGCTACATTTAATGGTTAATTGACTTGCTTTGGAAAATATGTAGTTTGAAAGGAAGGACAGGGTACCAGTTCCAAGGAGACATTCAAACACCTTGCATCATTTGACTTGGTCTCTGGTACTTCCCTCCACTGCTGTAAGAATATTTCTTGAGTAGCCATTGTTCCACAAAACTGGGATATACAGTGAGCAAACCTGGTCCTAGTTCAAAGCCTCAAGCCAAACCATCCAAATCCAGGAAAGTCACAGCTGACCTGCATACTAGTAAGAAGAAAATAAAAATTTGCTATTATTTGCACTGAGATTTTGAGAGTGCTTATTATAAACAAAAAACTGACATTTTCTAGAAAAGCCTTTTAACAACCCAACTACCTCAAAATGAAAGGAAAAACTTTGGAGGCATTGTTTCCAGGAGTATTCAAGTAAGACTGGCAGCCATTACTTTCCATCTACACTAGCCCTAACCATGATTACCTTCCTTTTGGAAGACTCTAAAAGCCACTAAGCACATCCCATCATTTAAACTATGCATCAAATGGCAGCAAGAATGGTCTTTTATAAAGTTATTGGGTCATTTTATGCCCTTTGAAAAGTACTTCAGTGCTTTTAAGTTATCTTAGAAGGAATCCAGACTCTCTACCAGATCCTGCATGATTCTCTCTCATTTCTTCATCTTCATCCTGGGTCACAATGTCCTTTTCTACTTGCTACCCTGCACTTTGCAGTATCTACCTGCTCATCTCTTTCTGGTGTATGCCATTGGGATGCCCAGCTGCCAGGTGTTCTTTACCCACTCATCACTCAGCTTAGAAGTCTCCTCTGTGTGCATTTCCTGGCTGTGCCATCTTTTTCTATTCCTTAAAAGCAGTTATCAAAACCAACAGTTTATTTCTAAACTTAGCCTGTATGGAGAATTAATATTCTCCATATAAATGTACATTTCGTGTAGGCAAGAACCATATTTGTTTTGTGATTTTATTGACTAGATTTCAGTATCAAAAATATTAAATGATTAAGCAATATATCACTAGAGATATAATAGTGTGAAAGTTTAATTATTGGGTAGAGATTAAATAAAATGAACTATAATCATTTTAACTCAAAAATTCCATGAGTAATTAGTCTTTCATGATTTATTCAAATGTAACTGGAAGAATTTGGGACTTTATCAAAGTCCTTTCTGTTTCTCTGTTTTCCATGGTCATTTATAGACTAACGTAGAATAACAAAGGGAAGAGCTACTGAAAGGTAGTAGTGATTATGTACTGTTCCTGAGGTTCTCAAACGATATAAAAAAAAAATCAATACATACATCAAAACAAATTTGAATTTTACAGCATGTAAGAAAGAAGCAGTCATCTCCATTTTTCAGATGGCATATTTTTCCTCCAATGTGGGTTATACTTTATTTTTCTTGATAATTCATCAGTCTAGAGATATGTGCATACAATTAAACACCAGGCTTGTCTAAAATTCACAGTGGTGTAACAGTTATAAAAGGAATTTAGACTTGGAAGCAACACACAAATTTTAAATCATAGATATTGGAACAACAGGACCTACTCCACTCATGCAAGGATCATATCAGACCAGAACCTCCACAGATTGTTTTATAACATTGTGTGTGTGTGTGTGTGCATGCATGAGAGAGAGAGACAAAGAGAGCTCTGATATTTCAAATTTCAAACTTTAGGAAAAAAAACCCAAGGTAAAGATGCATTAAAACTATTGTGAAAACATTTAAGCACCAGCTAGGGCAAACAACCTAAAGTCCATCAGTTGATGAATTGGCAAATACAACATAGTATACCCACACAATGGTATATCACATATTATTATATGATATTACCTAGATAAGACTTGAAACAGTGTATTAAGTAAAGAAGTCAGTCACAAAATCATATCAATACAATTTGAGCCACAGCTGCTAATAATTGCAGGATTTCTTTTGGGGGTGACAAAATTTTCTAAAGTCACATGGCAGTGACAGTTGCAAAACCCACAAAACTATACATTTTAGAAGGGAACAATTTCTAGAATGTGAATTATATATCAGTAAAATTAGGGAAAAATGCTTATGAGGCAAGACTGTAGTATAATAGAAGTCTTCAAATTAGCAATGTTTTGGTTAGTGTGGATTTGTTTCTGATGAAAATCATCTCCAAACTACCTGTCCTCTGAAAATACATCAATAAGATGTGTCTGTTTATATGTTTATATGCCCACCAAGTAATCAATAAAATAATCAGTGAATATCAGAGTATTATTGTCCTATGCTTCACTAATTCACTTCCTTCTTCAAGCACTTTCTGCTTTTGAAAGAAAGCTCAGTGCGAAAGAATTGATGCTTTTGAACTGTGGTGTTGGAGAAGACTTTGGAGAGTCCTTTGGATTGCAAGGAGATCCAGTCAGTTAATCCTAAAGGAAATCAGTTCTGAATTGGAAGGACTGAGGCTGAAGCTGAAATTATAATACTTTTTGGCCACCTGATGCGAAGAACTGACTCATTTGAAAAGACTCTGATGTGGGGAAAGATTGAAAGTGGGAGGAGAAGGGGACAACAGAGGATGAGACGGTTGGATGGCCTCACTGACCCAATAGACATGAATTTGAGAAAAGCCTAGGAGTTGGTGCAGGACAGGGAAGCCTGGCGTGCTGTAGTCCATGGAGTGGAAAAAATTTGGACAAGACTGAGCGACTGAAATGGACTGGACACTGATTTTACAAATAAAATAAGCCATAAGTGTTTCCAAAATAAGTTTAATATTTCAAATATATAAAAGTAGATAAATTAATTTATAGTAATACAGTGTTTTGAAAGGCTTGAATTTATGGATACTTTTAATGCTACAATAATGAGGGCTTAATAACTACAACTTCTATATCTTATCTAAGCTTAGGATATTAATGGTAAATTATGTTAATAAACTTTTGATATCTGGAAAATTTTAAAATAAAAAGTGTACATATTTTGCCAACATCCACTGGATCATGGAAAAAGCAAGAGAGCTCCAGAAAAAACATCTATTTCTGCTCTATTGAATATGCCAAAGCCTTTGACTGTGTGGATCTCAGAAACTGTGGAAAATTTTGAAAGAGATGGGAATACCAGACCATCTGACCTGCCTCTTGAGAAACCTACATGCAGATCCGGAAGCAACAATTAGAACTAGACATGGAAAAACAGATTGGTTCCAAATAGGAAAAGGAGTATGTCAAGGCTGTATATTGTCATCCTGCTTGTTTAATTTATATGCAGAGTACATCATGAGAAATGCTGGGCTAGAAGAAGCACAAGCTGGAATCAAGATTGCTGGGAGAAATATCAATAATCTCAGATATGAAGATGGCATCAACCTTATGGCAGAAAGTGAAGAGGAACTAAAAATACTCTTGATGAAAGTGAAAGAGGAGAGTGAAAAAGCTGGNATCATGAGAAATGCTGGGCTAGAAGAAGCACAAGCTGGAATCAAGATTGCTGGGAGAAATATCAATAATCTCAGATATGAAGATGGCATCAACCTTATGGCAGAAAGTGAAGAGGAACTAAAAATACTCTTGATGAAAGTGAAAGAGGAGAGTGAAAAAGCTGGCTTAAAATGAGACATTCTGAAAACAAAGATCATGGCATCTGATCCCATCACTTCCTGGGAAATAGATGGAGAAACAGTGGAAACAGTGTCAGACTATTTTTTTGGTCTCCCAAATCACTGCAGATGGTGACTGCAGCCATGAAATTAAAAGACGCTTACTCCTTTGAAGAAAAGTTATGACAAATCTAGATAGCATACTGAAAAGCAGAGACATTACTTTTCCAACAAAGGTCCGTCTAGTCAAGGCTATGTTATTTCCAGTGGTCATGTAACATGGATGTGAGAGTTGGACTGTGAAGAAAGCTGAGCACCAAAAAATTGATGTTTTTGAACTGTGGTGTTGGAGAAGCCCTCTTGAGAGTCCCTTGGACTGCAAGGAGATCCAACCAGTCCATTCTAAAGGAAATCAGCCCTGAGTATTTTTTTTAATTAATTAATTTATTTAATTACAATACGGTATTTGTTTTGCCATACATTGACATGTATTTTGGAAGGAATGATGCTAAAGCTGAAACTCCAATACTTTGGCCACCCTGAGGGATTGGGGGCAGGAGGAAAAGAGAACGATAGAGGATGAGATGGCTGGATGGCATCATTGACTAGATGGACGTGAGTTTAAATAAACTCCAGGGGACGGTGATGGACAGGGAGGCCTGGCGTGCTGCAATTCATGGGGTTGAAAAGAGTCGGACACAACTGAGTGACTGAACTGAACTGAACTGATACATATTTTGGCCATTAAAGTTATCTTTACTATTATTTTTATCATTATCAATGTGCTAAGATTAGTAGGATGTACAAAAAATTTAGGTCTATATATATATATATATACATATTTTCTTCTACTTTAAAATTTGTAAAAGTGATTGAAACTATTCAAGGTGTCATACTTAAAATAATTAATATGATTAGTTTCTTAAAGATATTGATCAAATTTATTAAGATAGGAATCATGTAAAATTTACAGTTTTGTTAAATATATTTATAAAATTAATTATATTTTGAAGGTAACATGAAAAGTTTTATTTCCATCTATTTATATAGTTTGTTTTTTTAATGTATGTATGCATAACAACACCTGTGGTCATGTATTGATCTGAGAGTTGGGCTATGAAGAAGGCTGAGCGCCGAAGAATTGATGCTTTTGAACTGTGGTGTTGGAGAAGACTCTTGAGAGGCCCTTGGACTGCAAGGAGATCCAACCAGTCCATTTTGAAGGAGATCAGCCCTGAGATTTCTTCAGCTAAAGCTGAAACTCCAGTACTTTGGCCACCTCATGCTAAGAGTTGACTCATTAGAAAATACTCTGATGCTGGGAGGGATTGGGGACAGAAGGAAATGGAGATGACAGAAGATGAGATGGCTGGATGGCATCACTGATTCAATGGACATAAATATGACTGAACTCCAGGAGTTGGTGATGGACAGGGATTCCTGACGTGCTGCGATTTATGGGGTTGCAAAGAGTCGGACACGACTGAGTGACTGAACTGAACTGAACAACATACTCATACATTTTTTTAGATCACAAAACCTATGAATATGAAAGTACATATCAAAAATTAGCAGTATGCTTTATTTTGATAAACTGACTCTATTAATTGATTTATTTCATAAAGATCAAGCGGTAGTATTTTTAAACCAATTATTACATAAAAAACAAAGAAAATATTAAATATAATTTTTTTGAATCTGGATTATTTCCATGGAATAAGAAAAGTATTACTTGCCAAAATAAGAAAATTTCTTTTTTAAAGTTATATATCTACTAATAGTTGTTTTTGATTGCTGTAGCTTTTTATTAACTATTTTTTCTTTTAAAAGTAATTACTCTTATTTATACTTTTCTTTTCTATCAATTCTTCTTGATTTCACTTTTCTCAAATCCAGCCCCCAGTCTTGGAAGATAAATATGTAACCTCTGGGGGGAAAAAGTAAAATCTGATAAATTTTCTTGTTTGATTTTACATATTTCACCATAGTTAATTACCTAATTTTAGTAATAAGTCTATTATTATGTAAACTCCTAGAGGGGAAACTGAACCTGTGTGTATGTTATTTGGGAGCTCTGTGTTTTAGTTTTATTACTTTATTGTAAGTCTAATATTATCTCAAGAATATAGCTAAAATAAAGTTTCCCATTCTAATCCTAAAATTAAGATGTATTCTTTGTTAAAATCTTCTTTGTGTTTCTTAGAATGGTTACTAATCAACACAATAATTTTTGTTTCTTATTTTTTTAGAATGAAGGTCAATAAAAAATTATTAGATTTTGTGCTGTTTCCTAAGTGATATTTTTTAATATAAATGTATATATCTTAATTTGGACTGTGTGGGAGAGGGAGAAGGTGGGATGATTTGGGAGAATGGCATTGAAACATGTATAATATCATACATGAAATAAATCGCCTGTCCAGGTTCAATCCATGATACTGGATACTTGGGGCTGGTGCACTGGGATGACCCAGAGGTATGGTACAGGAAGGGAGAAGGGAGGGGGGTTCAGGATGGGGAACATGTGTATATCTGTGGTGGAGTCATGTTGACGTATGGCAAAAGCAATACAATATTGTAAAGTAATTAATCTCCTAAGTCATAATTAACTTATTACTACTGTGAATATTCTTTATGTATCCAAATAAGACAAAAATTATTAAAATGACATATTGAAACTTCAGTCTTCATAGTTTCACTCTATTAGTATGTGTTAATACATATATATAGGCTTTCCCATGGTACTGATGAATTTATTTGTAGGGCAGCAATAAAGCCAAAGACATAGAGAACAGTCTTGTGGACACAGTGGGAGAAGGTGAGGGCGGGACTAATTGAGAGAGTAGCACTGTATCATATACATTACTGTATGCAAACTACACAGCCAATGAGAATGTGCTGTTTGATGCAGGTAGCTTAACCTGGTGCTCTCTGATGACCTAGGAGGGTGGGATGCGGTAAAAAATCTGCCTGCAATACAGGAGACATAGAAGATACAAGGAAGATCCTCTGGAGGGGGAAATGTTAACCCACTCCATCATTCTGGCCTGAAAAGTCCCATGGACAGAGGAGCCTGGAGGACTACAGTCCAAAGGGTCACAAAGAGTTGAACATGACTGAGCAACTAAGCAGAAGCACAATATGTGTATTTACATATAGATATAATTTCCTGTTTCTACATTAAATATATATATATTTATATTAAAGTAACATACAGTTGTCTGCAAATACAATAACTATATACAAACTGCCTTTGCTTCTGTATATTAATACACTCGCCAGTGAATTAGACAATTGTGATATGCTTTTTCATATAAATCAAATGTCACTGAAGAATTGCTAATATCCCATGGGTAATCATTAACTGAGTTCTTACACACTGTGTTAGGCCTTATGAGTGTATTCTGATAATTTGCATTCTAATAATTTTGCCTAAAATAACATATTGTCCAGGACTGTTCAGTTTTATCTCCATAGCAGAGATTACCTGAAATCAAATAAACACCTACTTTATAAGGATGAATTTAGCTCAGGTTCCATGTGGGAAACTCATCACTTCAGTTGAGTTCAGTCACTCAGTCATGTATGACTCTTTGTGACCCCATGAATTGCCGCAGCACGCCAGGCCTCCCTGTCCATCACCAACTCCGTGAGTTTACCCAAACTTATGTCCATCAAGTCGGTGATGCCATCCAGCCATCTCATCTTCTGTTGTCCCCTTCTCCTGCCTTCAGTCCTTCCCAGCATCAGGTCCTTCCAATGAGTCAACTGTTTGCATCAGGTGGCCAAAGTATTGGAGTTTCAGCTTCAGCATCAGTCCTTCCAATGAACACCCGGGACTGATCGCCTTTAGGATGAGCTGATTGAATCTCCTTGCACTCCAAGGGACTCTCAAGGGTCTTCTCCAACACCACAGTTCAAAAGCATAAATTTTCCAGTGCTCACTTTTCTTCACAGTCCAACTTTCACATCCATACATGACCACTGGAAAAACCATAGCCTTGACTAAACGGACCTTTGCTGGCAAAGTAATGTCTCTGCTTTTGAATATGCTATCTGCTGCTTCTTCTGCTGCTAACTCACTTCAGTCATGTCCGACTCTGTTTAATCCCACAGACAACAGCTCTCCAGGCTCACCCATCTCTGGGATTCATCAGGAAAGAGTACAGGAGTGGATTGCCATTGCCTTCTCCAATGCATGAAAGTGAAAAGTGAAAGTGAAGTAGCTCAGTCGCGTCTGACTCTTTGCAACCCCATGAACTGGAGCCTACCAGGCTCCTCTGTCCATGGGATTTTCCAGGCAAGAGTACTGGAATGGATTTCCATTGCCATCTCCTAATATGCCATCTAAATTGGTCATAACTTTCTTTCCAAGGAGTAAGCATCTTTTAATTTCATGGCTGCAATCACCATCTGCAGTGATTTTGGAGCAAAAAAAAAAAAAAAAAACAGGAAGGGAGAAGGGAGGGGGGTTCAGGATGGGGAACATGTGTATATCTGTGGTGGAGTCATGTTGACGTATGGCAAAAGCAATACAATATTGTAAAGTAATTAATCTCCTAAGTCATAATTAACTTATTACTACTGTGAATATTCTTTATGTATCCAAATAAGACAAAAATTATTAAAATGACATATTGAAACTTCAGTCTTCATAGTTTCACTCTATTAGTATGTGTTAATACATATATATAGGCTTTCCCATGGTACTGATGAATTTATTTGTAGGGCAGCAATAAAGCCAAAGACATAGAGAACAGTCTTGTGGACACAGTGGGAGAAGGTGAGGGCGGGACTAATTGAGAGAGTAGCACTGTATCATATACATTACTGTATGCAAACTACACAGCCAATGAGAATGTGCTGTTTGATGCAGGTAGCTTAACCTGGTGCTCTCTGATGACCTAGGAGGGTGGGATGCGGTAAAAAATCTGCCTGCAATACAGGAGACATAGAAGATACAAGGAAGATCCTCTGGAGGGGGAAATGTTAACCCACTCCATCATTCTGGCCTGAAAAGTCCCATGGACAGAGGAGCCTGGAGGACTACAGTCCAAAGGGTCACAAAGAGTTGAACATGACTGAGCAACTAAGCAGAAGCACAATATGTGTATTTACATATAGATATAATTTCCTGTTTCTACATTAAATATATATATATTTATATTAAAGTAACATACAGTTGTCTGCAAATACAATAACTATATACAAACTGCCTTTGCTTCTGTATATTAATACACTCGCCAGTGAATTAGACAATTGTGATATGCTTTTTCATATAAATCAAATGTCACTGAAGAATTGCTAATATCCCATGGGTAATCATTAACTGAGTTCTTACACACTGTGTTAGGCCTTATGAGTGTATTCTGATAATTTGCATTCTAATAATTTTGCCTAAAATAACATATTGTCCAGGACTGTTCAGTTTTATCTCCATAGCAGAGATTACCTGAAATCAAATAAACACCTACTTTATAAGGATGAATTTAGCTCAGGTTCCATGTGGGAAACTCATCACTTCAGTTGAGTTCAGTCACTCAGTCATGTATGACTCTTTGTGACCCCATGAATTGCCGCAGCACGCCAGGCCTCCCTGTCCATCACCAACTCCGTGAGTTTACCCAAACTTATGTCCATCAAGTCGGTGATGCCATCCAGCCATCTCATCTTCTGTTGTCCCCTTCTCCTGCCTTCAGTCCTTCCCAGCATCAGGTCCTTCCAATGAGTCAACTGTTTGCATCAGGTGGCCAAAGTATTGGAGTTTCAGCTTCAGCATCAGTCCTTCCAATGAACACCCGGGACTGATCGCCTTTAGGATGAGCTGATTGAATCTCCTTGCACTCCAAGGGACTCTCAAGGGTCTTCTCCAACACCACAGTTCAAAAGCATAAATTTTCCAGTGCTCACTTTTCTTCACAGTCCAACTTTCACATCCATACATGACCACTGGAAAAACCATAGCCTTGACTAAACGGACCTTTGCTGGCAAAGTAATGTCTCTGCTTTTGAATATGCTATCTGCTGCTTCTTCTGCTGCTAACTCACTTCAGTCATGTCCGACTCTGTTTAATCCCACAGACAACAGCTCTCCAGGCTCACCCATCTCTGGGATTCATCAGGAAAGAGTACAGGAGTGGATTGCCATTGCCTTCTCCAATGCATGAAAGTGAAAAGTGAAAGTGAAGTAGCTCAGTCGCGTCTGACTCTTTGCAACCCCATGAACTGGAGCCTACCAGGCTCCTCTGTCCATGGGATTTTCCAGGCAAGAGTACTGGAATGGATTTCCATTGCCATCTCCTAATATGCCATCTAAATTGGTCATAACTTTCTTTCCAAGGAGTAAGCATCTTTTAATTTCATGGCTGCAATCACCATCTGCAGTGATTTTGGAGCAAAAAAAAAAAAAAAAGAATAGTATGACACTGTTTCCACTGTTTCCCCCATCTATTTCCCATGAAGTGATGGGACCAGATGCTATGATTAGTTTTCTGAAAGTTAAGTTTTAAGTCAAATTTTTCACTCTCTTTCACTTTCATTGAGAAGCTTTTTAGTTCCTCTTCACTTTCTGCCATAAGGGTGGTGTCATCTACATATCTGATATTATTGATATTTCTCCCTGCAATCTTGATTCAAGTTTGTGCTTCATCCAGCCCAGCATTTGTCATGATGTACTCTGCATATAAATTAAATAAGCAGAGTGGCAATATACAGCCTTGATATACTCCTTTTCCTATTTGAAACCAGTCTGTTGTTCTATGTCCAGTTTTAACTGTTGCTTCCTGACTTGAATATAGGTTTCTCAAGAGGCAGGTCAGGTGGTCTGGTATTCCCATCTCTTTCAGAATTTTCCACAGTTTCTTGTGACACACAATATCCAAGGCTTTGGAATAGTCAATCAAGCAAAAATAGACATTTTTTTGGAACTCTCTTGCTTTTCCTATGATCCAGCGGATGTTGGCAATTTGATATCTGGTTACTCTGCCTTTTTTTTTTATTTTTTTTTCCAGATTTTATTTTATTTTACTTTATATTACTGTATTGGTTTAGCCATACATCGACATGAATCCACCACATGTGTACATGTGTTCCTAATCCTGAGCACCCCATCCACCTCCCCCAACATACCATGTCTCTGGGTCATCCCAGTGCACCAGCCCCAAGCATCCTGTATCCTGCATCGAAGCTAGACTGGTGATTCATTTCTTATATGATATTATACATGTTTCAATGAACATAGGTGCAGAAATCCTTAACAAAATTCTAACAATCAGGATCCAGCAACACATTAAAAAGTTCATACATCATGACCAAGTGGGCTTTATCTCAGGGATGCAAAGATTCTTCAATATCCATGAATTAATCAATGTAACACAGCACATTAACAAATTGAAAAATAGAAGCCATATGATTGTCTCAATAGATGCAGAGAGAGCTTTTGACAAAATTCAACATCCATTAACTTTGCCTTTTTCAAAAACAGCTTTAACATATTGCTGAAGACTGTCTTGAAGAAATTTGAGCATTACTTTACTAGTGTGGGAGATGAGTGCAATTGTCTGGTAGTTTGAGCATTGTTTGGCATTGCCTTTCTTTGGGATTGGAATGAAAACAAAACATGTTCCAGATATGTGGCCACTGCTGAATTTTCCAAATGTGCTGGCCTATTGAGTACAGCACTTTCACAGCATCATCTTTGAGGATTTGAAATAGCTTCACTGGAATTCCATCACTTCCACTAGCTTTGTTAATAGTGATGTTTTCTAAGGGCCACTTGACTTCACATTCCAGAATGTCTGGCTCTAGGTGAGTGATCAAACCATCATGATTATTTTGGCCATAAAGATCTTTTTTGTACAGTTCTGTGTATTCTTGCCACCTCTTCTTAATATTGTCTACTTCTGTTAGCTCCATAACATTTCTGTTTTATCGCACCCATCTTTGCATGAAATATTCCCTTGGTATCTCTAATTTTTTTGAAGACATCTCTAGTCTTTCCCATTCTATTGTTTTCCTCTATTTCTTTGCAGTGATCGGTGAGGAAGGCTTTCCTATCTCTCCTTGCTGTTCTTTGGAACTCTGCATTCAGATACTTATATCCCTTTTTTCCCCCCTCCGTGCTTTTTGCTTTTCTTCTTTTCACAGCTACTTTTAAAGCATCACCAGACAGCAAATTTGCTTTTTTGTATTTCTTTTCTATGGAGATGGCCTTGATCCCTGTCTCCTGTACAGTGTCACAAACTTCCATGCGTAGTTCATTAGGCACTCTCTCAGATCTTGTCCTATAAATCTATTTCTCACTTCTACTGTATAATCATAAGATATTTCAGTTCTAGACAGTTCAGTTGCTCAGTCGTGTTTGACTCTTTGTGACCTCATGAATCACAGCATTCCAGGCCTCTTTTTTCATAACCATCTCCCAGAGTTCATTCAGACTCACGTCCATTGAGTCCATGATGCCAATCAGCCATCTCATCCTCGGTCGTCCCCTTCTCCTCCTGCCCCCAATTCCCTCAACATCAGAGTTTTTTCCAATGAGTCAACTCTTCTCCAGAGGTGGCCAAAGTACTGGAGTTTCAGCTTTAGCATCATTCCTTCCAAAGAAATCTCAAGGTTGATATCCTTCAGAAGTGACTGCTTGGATCTCCTTGCAGTCCAAGGGCCTCTCAAGAGTCTTCTCCAACACCACAGTTCAAAAGCATCAATTCTTTGGCTCTCAGCCTTCTTCACAGACCAATTCTCACATCCATAAATGACCACAGAAAAGTCCATAGCATTGACTAGATGGACCTTAGTCAGAAAAGTAATGTCTCTGCTTTTGAATATACTGTCTAGGTTGGTCATAACTTTTCCTCCAAGGAGTAAGTGTCTTTTAATTTTATGGCTGCAGTCACCATCTGCACTGACTTTGGACCCCCCCAAAAAATAAAGTCTGACACTATTTCCACTCTTTCCCCATCTATTTCCCATGAAGTGATGGGACCGGATGCCATGATTTTCATTTTCTGAATGTTGAGCTTTAAGCCAACTTTTTCACTCTCCTATTTCACTTTCATCAAGAGGCTTTTTAGCTCCTCTTCACTTTCTGCCATAAGGGTGGTTTCATCTGCATATCTGAGGTTATTAATATGTCTCTCGGCAATCTTGATTCCAGCTTGTGTTTCTTCCAGTCCAGCATTTCTCATGATGTAGTCTGCATAGAAGTTAAATAAGCAGGGTGACAATATACAGCTTTGATGTACTCCTTTTCCTATTTGGAAGCAGTCTTTTGTTCCATGTCCAGTTCTAACTGTTGCTTCCAGACCTGCATGCAGATTTCTCAAGAGGCAGATCACATGGGTATTCCCATTTCTTTTAGAATTTTCCACAGTTTATTGTGATCTACACAGTCAAAGGCTTTGGCATAGTCAATAAAGCAGAAATAGATGTTTTTCTGGAACTGTCTTGCTTTTTCCATGATCCAGCGAATGTTGGCAATTTGATGTCTGGTTCTTCTGCCTTTTCTAAAACCAGCTTGAACATCAGGGTGTTCACGGTTCACATATTGCTGAAGCCTGCCTTGGAAAATCTTGAGCATTACTTTCCTAGTATGTGAGATGAGTGGAATTGCGCGGTAGTTGGAGCTTTCTTTGGCATTACCTTTCTTTGGGATTAGAATGAAAACTGACCTTTTCCAGTCCTGTGGCCACTGCTCAGTTTTCCAAATTTGCTGGCATATTGAGTACAGCACTTTCATAGCATCATCTTTCAGGATTTGAAACAGCTCCACTGGAATTCTATCACCTCCACTAGCTTTCTTAGTAGTGATGCTTTCTAAGGCCCACTTGACTTCACATTCCAAGATGTCTGGCTCTAGATTAATGATTAATGATCACATCATCATGACTATCTGCATCGTGAAGATCTTTTTTGTACAGTTCTTCCGTGTGTTTTTGCCACCTCTTCTTAATATCTTGCTGTTAGGGTCATACCATTTCTGTCCTTTATCGAGCACATCTTTGCATTAAATATTCCCTTGGTATCTCTAATTTTCTTGAAGAGATCTCTAGTCTTTCCCATTCTGTTCTTTTCCTCTATTTCTTTGCACTGATCACTGAGGATGGCTTTCTTATCTCTTCTTGCTATTCTTTAGAACTCTGCATTCAGATGCCTATATCTTTCCTTTTCTCCTTTGCTTTTCACCTCTTTTCTTTTCACAGTATTTCTAAGGCTTTCCCATACAGCCATTTTGCTTTTTTGCATTTCTTTTCCATGGGAAGGGTCTTGATCCCTGTCTCCTGCACAACGTCTCGAACTTCATTCCATAGTTCATCAGGCACTCTATCTATCAGATCTAGGGCCTTAAATCTATTTCTCACTTCCACTGTATAATCATAAGGGATTTGATTTAGGTCATACCTGAATGGTCGAGCGGTTGTCCCTACTTTCTTCAATTTAAGTCTGAATTTGGTAATAAGGAGTTCATGATCTGAGCCACAGTCAGCACCTGGTCTTGTTTTTGTTGACTGTATAGAGCTTCTCCATCTTTGGCTGCATAGAATATAATCAATCTCATTTCGGTGTTGACCATCTGGTGATGTCCATGTGTAGAGTCTTCTCTTGTGTTGTTGGAAGAGGGTGTTTGCTATGACCAGTGCATTTTCTTGGCAATACTCTATTAACTTTTGCGCTACTTCATTTCACATTCCAAGGCCAAATTTGCCTGTTACTCCAGGTGTTTCTTGACTTCCTACTTTTCCATTCCATTCCCCTATAATGAAAAGGACATATTTTTTGGGTGTTAGTTCTAAAAGGTCTTGTAGGTCTTCATAAAAGTGTTCAACTTCAGTTTCTTCAGCATTACTGGTTGAGGCATAGACTTGGATAATTGTGATATTGAATGGTTTGCCTTGGAGACGAACAGAGATCATTCTGTCAGTTTTGAATTTGCATCCAAGTACTGCTTTTGGACTCTTTTGTTGACCATGATTACTACTCCATTTCTTCTGAGAGATTCCTGCCCACAGTAGTAGATAAAATGGTCATTTGAATTAAATTCACCCATTCTAGTCCCTTTTAGTTTGCTTATTCCTAGAATGGCGACATTCACTCTTGCCATCTCTTGTTTGACCACTTCCAATTTGCCTTGATTCATGGACCTGACATTGCAGGTTCTTATGCAATTGCTCTTTATAGCATCAGACCTTGCTTCTATCACCAGTCACATCCACAGCTGGGTATTGTTTTCTCTTTGGCTCCTTCCCTTCATTCTTTCTGGAGTTATTTCTCCTCTGATCTCTATTAGCATATTGGGCACCTACTGACCTGGGGAGTTCCTCTTTTGGTATCCTATCATAATGTCTTTTCATACTGTTCATGGGGTTCTCAAGGCAAGAATACTGAAGTGGCTTGTCTTTCGCTTCTCCAGTGGACCACATTCTGTCAGACCTCTCCACCATGACCTGCCCATCTTGGGTTGCCCTGCAGGCATGGCTTGATTTCAGTGAGTTAGACAAAGCTGTGGTCCTAGTGTGATTAGATTGATCAGTTTTCTGTGAGTGTGGTTTCAGTGTGTCTGCCCTCTGATGCCCTCTTGCAACACCTACCATCTTACTTTGGGTTTCTCTTACCTTGGACGTGGTGTATCTCTTCACATTTGTTCCAGCAAAGCACAGCCGCTGCTCTTTACCTTGAATGAGGGGTATCTCTTTACTGCCACCGTTCCTGACCTTCAATGTGGAATAGCTCCTCTAGGGCCTCCTGTGCCACTGCCCCTCAGGTTGCTCCTCCCACTTGCCAGCCCTGGCCTTGTGCGTGGGTATCTCCTCCCAGCTGCCAACCTGGGCCTCAGGATCGGGGTCCTCCTCAGGGTCACTGCCCCTGGCCTCAAGTGCAAGGTGGCTTCTCCCGGCTGCCCTGACCTGGAACATGGGGTGTCTCCTCCCGGCCGCCACTGGCCTCGGACATGGGGTAGCTCCTCTCAGCCGCCACCCCTGATTTCTGACGTGGGATAGCTCCTCTCGGCCGTCCATGCTTAGTGAGCTGGCTCTCGCAGCTGCCTGCATTTAGATTAGGTCATATCTGAATGGTCTAGTGGTTTTCTCTACTTTCTTCAATAATCCCAGACAAACTATAAAAGTGGGACATGGCTAAGAACTGAAGCCTTAAGATTTATTTAAACTTTTGCAGGTAGTTTTTTTTTTTTTTTTAATATATATATAAAATTACTTCTTTGAATAGATATGGATAT
>SJYG01000861.1:751549-782829 GCA_006410535.1 Litocranius walleri
TATATATAAAATTACTTCTTTGAAAAGAAATGGATATGTTCTTACCATTCTCTAGGATGGCTAGAAGATTTTTCTTGTCAAACAGCAACTGTATAATTAGTAAAAAATAAATAAATAAAAATAAACAGCAACCAAAGAAGGCAAATACAATTGTTAAAAAAAAAATCTAGAATTTGTTTTTCCAACTTTTATTATACCATGAATTCATTTCAATCTGAAAACAAATTGGAGAATATAAAATGAAAAATCTCATGCATTTGCACTTAGAATAAAACGACTGATTGAAAGACTGATTTTCTATAAATATCTTATTTACAGAAATTTGATAATGTTGAAATTCCTTAAATGTTGAGGAGTTGGTTAGGGGTTGCTTTATATTAACAGTGGAAATTTGCTTATGGTTTTTAGAGACATGAGCAGGAAATTATCTGTGTTAGAGTGGTCTCCCAAACAGATGAATTCAGATCTGTTGGAATCATTCCTTGCTTTGATCTGCCACAGGAATTTTCAAAGATGGTGTCTGTTTGACTAGTCTTACTTGTTTCTTCTTTCTTTACATTTCCTTCCTATAAATATTGCCTACCCCAAATCCTTAGTGGGCTTATTTGTGGTGATGGTGTTTTAGTCACTAAGTTGTGTTTGACTTTGCAACTCCAGGGACAGTAGCCCACCAGGCTTATCTGTCTATGGGTTTTCTTAGGCAAGAAGACTGAAGTGGGTTCCATTTCCTTCTCAAAAGGAAATTCTCAATACAGGGGTTGATCTCATGGATTCTTTACTACTGAGCTACCAGGAAAGCCCCAACTTAATTGTAGCCATCTATAGCTTACATGTCCCTGATTGCAATTTCTGCAGTTCTTGAGTAAACTGATCCCTTTGAGCTCGTTTCTGTTAATTTCTTAATTTTGGTCGACAGTATCAATTAATTTACTATATAAGAATGTTGCCTATTGATTGAAACTATGATCAATTAGCTGTGTAAGCTTTAAATTAACCTTATCTTGGTAGGTCATCAATAAATGAAAGAACACATGATTCCATAAAATCAGACTTATAAGTTTATTTGAAGCATTATTAAAAAGTCTTAATTCAACATACACAAATATATTGCTGAGAAGGTAGACAATTTATTTCATATTTAAGTATAGATATTATTTTATGCCACTAGTTGTTAGCACTGACTTATAGAAATGACTAATGAAAAACTTTTGAACTATATTGGAATGAATCATATCAGAAACTCATATATTAAAATTATTTGAGTTATAAGACATAAATCCTTAGAACCACACATGATCCAGTAGCATAACATGTTTATTCTTACAAATTCACCACTAAAGCTCTTTCGAGAATAGATGGCATCAGGAAGAAAACACACTCCCAAGAACTTCAAATTAAGCAGTCATTTCGCATATGTAGTGAGCTTCCACCTAAGATTCCCAAAGATTCTTCAATATTAAGAGCCACTGGCCTAGATCTGATAGATAGAGTGCCTGATGAACTATGGAATGAGGTTCGTGACATTGTGCAGAAGACAGGGATCAAGACCATCCCCATGGAAAAGAATGCAAAAAAGCAAAGTGGCTGTCTGGAGAAACCTTACAAATAGCTGTGAAAAGAAGAGAGGTGGAAAGCAAAGGAGAAAAGGAAAGATATAAGCATCTGAATGCAGAGTTCCAAAGAACAGCAAGAAGAGATAAGAGAGCTTTCCTCAGCAATCAATGCAAAGAAATAGAGAAAAAGAACAGATTGGGAAAAACTAGAGATATCTTCAAGAAAATTAGAGATACCAAGGGAACATTTCATGCAAAGATGGGCTCAATAAAGAACAGAAGTGGTATGGACCTAACAGAGGGAGAAAATATTAAGAAGAGATAGAAATAATACATGGAAGAACTGTACAAAAAAGATCTTCACGACCCAGATAGTCATGATGATGTGATCATTAATCTAGAGCCAGACATCTTGGAATATGAAGTCACGTGGGCCTTAGAAAGCATCACTATGAACAAAGCTAGTGGAAGTGATGGAATTCCAGTTGAGCTGTTTCGAATCCTGAAAGGTGATGCAGTTAAAGTGCTGCATTCAACAGGTCAGCAAATTTGGAAAACTGAGCAGTGGCCACAGGACTGGAAAAGGTCAGTTTTCATTCCAATCACAAAGAAAGGCAATGCCAAAGAAAGCTCAAACTACCACACAATTTCACTCATCTCACATGCTAGTAAAGTAATGCTCACAATTCTCCAAGGCAGGCTTCAGCAATACGTGAACCATGAACTCCCTGATGTTCAAGCTGGTTTTAGAAAAGGCAGAGGAACCAGAGATCAAATTGCCAACATCTGCTGGATCATGAAAAAAGCAAGACAGTTCCAGAAAAACATCTATTTCTGCTTTATTGACTATGCCAAAGCCTTTGACTGTGTGGATCACAATAAACTGTGGAAAATTCTGAAAGAAAGGGGAATACCAAACCATGTGACCTGCCTCTTGAGAAATCTGCATGCAGGTCAGGAAGCAACACTTAGAACTGGACATGGAACAACAGACTGGTTCCAAATAGGAAAAGGAGTACATCAAAGCTGTATATTGTCACCCTGCTTATTTAACTTCTATGCAGACTACATCATGAGAAATGCTGGACTGGAAGAAACACAGGCTGGAATCAAGATTGGCAGGAGAAATATCAATAACCTCAGATATGCAGATGACACCACTCTTATGGCAGAAAATGAAGAGGAGCTAAAAAGCCTCTTGATGAAAGTGAAAGAGGAGAGCGAAAAAGTTGTCTTAAAGCTCAACATTCAGAAATCAAAGATCATGGCATCTGGTCCCATCACTTCATGGGAAAGAGATGGGGAAACTATGGAAACAGTGTCAAATTTTATTTGGTGGGGCTCCAAAATCACTGCAGATGTTCACTGTAGACACGAAATTAAAAGACACTTACTCCTTGGAGGAAAGTTATGACCAACCTAGATAGTATATTCAAAAGCAGAGACATTACTTTGCCGACTAAAGTCCGTCTAGTCAAGGCTATGGTTTTTCCTGTGGTCATGTATGGATGTGAGAATTGGACTGTGAAAAAGGCTGAAAGCCAAAGAATTGATGCTTTTGAACTGTGGTGTTGGAGAAGACTCTTGAGATGCCCTTGGACTGCAAGGAGATCCAAGCAGTCGCTTCTGAAGGATATCAACCTTGAGATTTCTTTGGAAGGAATGATGCTAAAGCTGAAACTCCAGTACTTTGGCCACCTCATAAGAAGAGTTGACTCATTAGAAAAGACTCTGATGCTAAGAGGGATTGGGGCAGCAGGAGAAGTGGACGACCGTGGATGAGATGGCTGGATGGCATCACGGACTTGATGGATGTGAGTCTGAGTGAACTCCAGGAGGTGGTGATGGACAAGGATGCCTGACATGCTGTGATTCATGGGGTCGCAAAGAGTCAGACACGACTGAGCAACTGAATTGAACTGAACTGATTTGTCACACAATGTCTCTGTCTCTGTCACCTCCTTTTTATAAGTGTCTTTAAATCTTTCTATAGTTTAGATTTATACATTATTAATTATTAAAGATAAAATATAAACTTTCAGGCTTTTTTAAGAAAACTTTGTCTGATAATGTTTCAAGGGTTTTTTCTAGATGTTTTGTCAGCATTTTATAAATAAGATGAAGACTGAGATGAAAATTATAATTAAACTTTTAAAACTGATCACTGTGTCAACCTCTAGGTCACTGTATTTAAGAAATTCAGATTAAAGACAGACTTGGTTTTCTTTGTTGGGAACACGACGTTATATATCGGTTGACTGAAGGAAGCATTTTGGAGCTTTTTAGCAAATCATCTTTCTCTATCATTTGCATCTTAGTTCTGTATTGCATTCTGGTATAAACTTCTATAAACCCACTAATTTCATATATGATTGAAGTCAACACACACATATATAAAAAATTCTGTGGGAAAATAATTATCTTATTCAGACTCAACTATCTTTTAAGTTCTTGACCCCATTAGTTTTTCAGACTGAGAACTATCACAAAGCCTGGACTCCGACTAGTGCTTAAGATTTTTTAGCTTTGAAGCCAATTTGAAGGACTAGCAGTTCCCCCATTGAGACTTGGAAAATTCTAGCCCTGGCTAAAATTTGTCAATTTGGCCTGGCATCACAAAAATAGCATTGGCAGGTAGGTTTAATAACAGAGGATTATTTTGTACAGTTCTGGAGGCTGGAGAGTCCAAGATTAAGGTGCTATAAGGTATGATGTCTGCTCAGAGTTCAGTCCTTGTCTGCAGCTATCCACACAGTTTCCTCACAGGTAGGAGGGCAGAGGGAGAAAGAAAGCTCCCAAGATTTTATTGATAAGGGGTTAATCCCATTATAAAAGGATTACCTCATGATCTCATCATCTCCCAAAGACACACATCTAATGTTGATCAGGTTTCAATATATGAATCCCACTATGAAAGGATTACCTAGCTAGTTACCTCATCATCTCCCCAAATCCCACCTCTTATTGATTAGGTTTGAATATATGAATCTGAGGAGAGATACAAATATTCATTACATCAGTTCAGTTCAGTCACTCAGTTGTGTCCAACTCTTTGTGACCCCATGAATCACAGCGCACCAGGCATCCATGTCCATCACCAACTCCAGTTCACTCAGACTTACGTCCATCAAGTCAATGATGCCATCCAGCCATCTCATCCTCTGCCGTCCCCTTCTCCTCCTGCCCCTAATCCCTCCCAGCATCAGAGACTTTTCCAACGAGTCAACTCTTCTCATGAGGTGGCTAAAGTACTGGAGTTTTAGCTTTAGCAGCATTCCTTCCAAAGAACACCCAGGGCTGATTTCCTTTATAATGGACTTGTTGGATTCATTACAGAGAAGCCTCCAATTATTCATCCCTAACTCTGGCTCCAAAATCACTCCAGATGGTGACCACAGTCATGAGATTAAAAAGATGTTTGCTTCTTGGAAGAAAAGTTATGATCAACATAGAGGGCATATTAAAAGCAGAGACATTACTTTGCCAACAAAGGTTTGTCTAGTCAAAGCTTTGGTTTTTCCAGTAGTCATGTATAGATATGAGAGGTAGACTATAAAGAAAGCTGAGAGAGGTGGTCCTAAGATGGTGGAGGAATAGGGACAGGGAGACCACTTTCTCTTCAACAAATTCATCAAAAAAACATTTAAACACTGAGTAAATTCCACAAAACTACTTCTGAATGCTGGCAGAGGACATCAGGCATCCAGAAAAGTGGCTCATTGTCTTCAAAAGGAGATGTTTTATCAACAGTGCTGTATAGATGGAGAAGTATTGAGGGTGCAGGAAAAATAAGACTGAAAACCTGAAGCAGGAGCATTAAGTCCACATCCTGAGAACAACAGAGAACTCCTGACTCCAGGGGACATTAATCGACAGGAGCTCATATAATGCCTCCATCAGTTCAGTTCAGTCGCTCAGTTGTGTCTGACATTTTTTGAGCAGCATGCCAGGCCTCCCTGTCCATCACCATCTACCAGAGTTCATTCAGACTCACGTTCATCGAGTTCATGAAGCCATCCAACCATCTAATCCTTGGTCGTCCCCTTCCCCTCCTGCCCCCAATCCCTCGCAGCATCAGAGTCTTTTCCAGTCACTCAACTCTTCTCATGAGGTGGCCAAAGTACTGGAGTTTCAGCTTCAGCAGCGCTCCTTTCAAGAAATCCCAGAGTTGATCTCCTTCAGGATAGATTGGTGGGATCTCCTTGCAGTCCAAGGGACTCTCAAGAGTCTTCTCCAACACAACAATTCAAAAGCATCAATTCTTCAGTGCTCAGCCTTCTTCACAGTCCAATTCTCACATCCATACATGACCACAGGGAAAACCATAGCCTTGACTAGACGGACCTTAGTCGGCAAAGTAATGTCCCTGCTTTTGAATATACTATCTAGGTTGTTCCTAATGTTTCTTCCAAGGAGTAAGCGTCTTTTAATTTCATGGCTGCAGTCACCATCTGCACTGACTTTGGAGCCCAAAACAATAAAGTCTGACACTGTTTCCACTGTTTCCCCATATCTTTCCCATGAAGTGATGGGACTGGATGCCATGATCTTTGTTTTTCGAATGTTGACCTTTAAGCCAACTTTTTCACTTTCCTCTTTCACTATCATTAAGAGGCTCTTTAGTTCTCCTTCACTTTCTGCCATAAAGGTGCTATCATCTGCATATCTGAGGTTTTTGATATTTCTCTTGGCAATCTTGATTCCAACCTATGTTTCTTCCAGTCCAGCGTTTCTCATGATGCACTCTGCATATAAGTTAAATAAGCAGGGTGACAATATACAGCCTTGATGTACTCCATTTCCTATTTGGAACCAGTCTGTTTTTCCATGTCCAGTTCTAAGTGTTGCTTCCTGGCCTGCATACAGATTTCTCAAGAGGCAGGTTACGTGGTCTGGTATTCCCATCTCTTTCAGAATTTTCCACAGTTTACTGAGATCTACACAGTCAAAGGCCTTGGCATAGTCAATAAAGCAGAAGTAGATGTTTTTCTGGAACTCTCTTGCTTTTTCCATGATCCAGCAGATGTTGGCAATTGGGTCTCTGGTTCCTCTAAAACCAGCTTGAACGTCTGGAATTTCACGGTTCACGTATTGCTGAAGTCTGGCTTGGAGAATTCTGAGCATTACTTTACTAGCATGTGAGATGAGTGAAATTGTGTGGTAGTTTGAGCTTTCTTTGGCATTGTCTTTCTTTGGGACTGGAATGAAAAGTGATCTTTTCCAGTCCTGTGGCCACTGCTCAGTTTTTGAAATTTACTGTGCAGCACTTTCACAGCATCATCTTTCAGGATTTGAAACAGCTCAACTGGAATTCCATCACCTCCACTACCTTTGTTCGTAGTGATGATTTCTAAGGCCCACTTGACTTCACATTCCAAGATGTCTGGCTCTAGATTAATGATCACATCATCATGACTATCTGGGTCATGAAGATCTTTTTTGTACAGTTCTTCTGTGTATTCTTTCCATCTCTTCTTAATATTTTCTGCTTCTGTTAGGTCCATACCATTTCTGTCATTTATTGAGCCCATCTTTGCATGAAATGTTCCCTTGGTATCTCTAATTTTCTTGAAGAGATCTCTAGTCTTTCCCAATCTGTTGTTTTCCTCTATTTCTTTGCATTGATAGCTGAGGAAGGCTTTCTTTTCTCTTCTTGCTATTCTTTGGCACTCTGCATTCAGATGCTTATATATTTCCTTTTCTCTTTTGCTTTTCATCTCTCTTTACCTACACTGAAACCAAGCACCACACAAAGGGCCAATAAGTTCCAGAGCAAGATATATTCTGCAAATTCTCCAGCAACACAGGAACACAGGCCAGAGCTTCAATATACAAACTGCCCAAAGTCACTTCAAACCCATTCTCTTCTCATAACTCATTACTGGACACTTCATTGCACTCCAGAAGAAAGAAATCCAGCTCCACCCACCAAAGCACAGGCACAAGTTTCCTTAGCCAGGAAACCTTGACAAGCCACCCTACTAATGCCTACCCACAATGAGAAAACTCTACAATAAAGAGAACTCCACAAACTGCCAGAATACAGAAAGGCCACCACAAACACTGCAATATAAACAGGATGAAGAGACAGAAGAATACCCAGCAGGAAAACGAGCAGGATAAATGCCCACCAAACCAAACAAAAGAGGAAGAGATAGGGAATCTATCTGAGAAAGAATTCCAAACAATGATAGTGACAATGATCCAAAATCTTGAAATCAAAATGGAATCATAGATAAATAGCCTGGAGACAAGGATTGAGAAGAAGCAATAAAGGTTTAACAGGGACCTAGAAGATATAAAAAAGAGTCCTTATATAATGTGAAATGCAATAAATGAGATTAAAAAAAAACACTCTGGAGGCAACAAATAGTAGAATAACGGAGACAGTACATAGGATTAATGAAGTAAAAGATAGAATGGTAGTAATAAATGAATCAGAGAGGAAAAAAGAAAAAAAACGAATTAAAAGAAATGAGGGTAATCTCAGAGACCTCCAGGATAGTGTTAAATGACCCAATGTTTGAATCTTAAGAGTCCCAGTAGAAGAAGACAAAAAGAAAGATCATGAGAAAATACTTGAGGAGATAACAGTTGAAAACTTACCTAAAATGGGGGAAGAAATAGTCATCGAAGTCCAAGAAACCCAGAGAGTCCCAAACAGGATAAACCCAAGACGAAACACTCCAAAACAGATGTTAATCAAATTTAAGAAGTTCAAACACAAAGAACAAATATTAAAAGCAGCAAGGGAAAAACAACAAATAACACACATGGGGATTCCCATAAGGATAACAGCTGATCTTTCAATAGAAATGCTTCAGGCCAGGAAAGAATGACTAGACATACTTAAAGTGATGAAAGAAAATAACCTACAGCCCAGATTACTGTACCCAGCAAGGATCTCATTCAAGCATGAAGGAGAAATCAAAAGCTTTACAGACAAGCAAAAGCTGAGAGAATTCAGCACCACCAAACCAGCTCTCCAACAAATGCTAAAGGATATTCTCTAGACAGGAAATACAAAAAGGGTGTATAAACTCGAACCCAAAACAATTAAGTAAATAGCAACAGGATCATACTTATAAATAATTACCTTAAACCTAAGTGGGTTGAATGCTCCAAGAAAAAGACAAAAACTGGCTGAATGGATACAAAAACAAGACCCCTATATATTGTCTATAAGAGAACCACCTCAAAACGGGGACACATACAGACTGAATGTAAAGGGCTGGGAAAAGATATTCCATGCAAATAGAGACCAAAAGAAAGCAGGTGTAGCAATACTCATATCAGATAAAATAGACTTTAAAACAAAGGCTGTGAAAAGAGACAAAGAAAGCCACTACATAATGTTTAAAGGATCAATCCAAGAAGATGAAATATAACAATTATAAATATATATGCACCCAGTATAGGAGCGCCACAATATGTAAGACAAGTGCTAACAAGTATGAAAGGAGAAATTAACAATAACACAATAATAGTGGCAGACTTTAATACTCACACCTATGGATAGATCAACTAAACATAAAATTAACAAGGAAACACAAAATTAAATTGATACATTAGACAAGTTAGACCTAATTTATATCTATAGAACATTTTACTACAAAACAGTGAATTTCACTTTTTTTGCAAGTGCACACGGAACCTTCTCCAGGAAAGATCAAATCCTGGGCCATAAATCTAGCCTTGGCAAATTCAAAAAAAAAAAAAAAAAGAGAGAGAGAGAGAGAGAAAGAAAGAAAGAATTTCCAGCATATTTTCTGACCATAAAGCAGTAAGGTTAGATCTCAATTACAGGAGAAAAACTTAAAAATTCCAACATATGGAGGCTGAACAACATGCTGCTGAATAACCAACAAATCACAGAAGAAATAAAAAAGAAATCAAAATATGCATAGAAACAAATGAAAATGAAAACAGAACAACACAAAACCTGTGGGACACTGTAAAAGCAATGCTAAGGGGAAGGTTCTTAGCAATATATGCATATCTAAAGAAACAAGAAAAAAGTCAAATAAATAATCTAACTCTACAACTAAAGCAACTAGAAAAGGAAGACATAATGAACCCCAGGGTTAGTAAAAGGAAATAAACCTTAAAAATTAGGGCAAAAATAAATGTAAAAGAAACAATAGCAAAAATCAACAAAGCCAAAAGGTGGTTCTTTGAAAGAATAAATAAAATTGACAAACCATTAGCCAGACTCATCAAGAAACAAAGAGAGAAAAATCAAATCAATAAAATTAGAAATGAAAATGGAGAGATCACAACAGAAAACACAGAAATACAAAGGATCATAAGAGTCTACTATCAGTAATTATATGCCAATAAAATGGACAACTTGGAAGAAATGGACAAACTCTTAGAAAAGTACAACTTGCCAACACTGAAAAAATAGAAAATCTTCTCAGACCCATCACAAGCACAGAAATTGAAACTGTAATCAGAAATCTTCTAGCAAACAAAAGCACATGTCCAGATGGGTTCATAGCTGAATTCTACCAAAAATTTAGAGAAGAGCTAACACCTATCCTACTCAAACTCTTCAAGAAAATTGCAGTAGAAGATAAACTTTCAAACTCATTCTATGAGTTTACCATCACCCTAATACCAAAATCTGAGAAAGATGCCAAAAATAAAGAAAATTACAGGACAGTATCACTGATGAACATAGATGCAAAAATCCTTAACAAAATTCTATCAATCAGAATCCAACAACATATTAAAAAAATCATGTGACTGTGATGTCACTCAGTCGCGCCCAACTCTTTGCAACCCCATGGACTGTAGTTTACAAGGCTCCTCTGTCTATGGAATTTTCCAGGCAAGAGTACTGGAGTGTGTTGCCATTTCCTTCTCCACGAGATCTTCTTGACGCAGGGATCGAACCCAGGGCTCCCGCATTGCAGGCAGACACTTTACCGTCTGAGCCACCAGGGAAACCCTAAAAAGATCATACACCATGTTTAAGTGGGCTTTATCCCAGGGATGCAAGGATTCTTCAATATCCACAAATCAATGTAATACACCACATTAACAAATTGAAAAATAACAGCCATAGATTAACTCAATAGATGCAGAGAAAGCCTTTCACAAAATTCTACATCGCTTTATGATAAAAACTCTCCAAGAAACAGGAATAGAAGAAACATAACTCAACGTAATGGAAGCTATATATGACAAACCCACAGTAAACATTATCCTCAATGGTGAAAAACTGAAAGCATTTCCCCTAAAGTTAGGAACAAGAAAAGGGTGCCCACTTTCACCACTACTATTCAACATAGTTTTGGAAGTTTTAGCCACAGCAATCAGAGCAGAAAAAGAAATAAAAGAAATCCAAATTGGAAAAGAAGAAGTAAAACTCTCACTGTTTGCAGATGACATAATCTTCTATATAGAAAACTCTAAAGACTCCACCAGAAATTTGCTAGAGCTAATCAATGAATATAGTAAAGTTGCAGGATATAGAGTCAACACACAGAAAATCTTTGTATTGTTATACACTAATAATGAGAAAGTAGAAAAAGAAATTAAGGAAACAATTCCATTCACCATTGCAATGAAAAGAATAAAATACATAGGAATATATCTACCTAAAGAAACAAAAGACCTATTTATAGAAAACTATAAAATACTAGTAAAAGAAATTAAAGAGGACACTAATAGATGGAGACATATACCATGTTCATGGGTTGGAAGAATCCATATGGTGAAAATGAGTATACTACCCAAAGCAATCCATAGATTCAATGCAATCCCTATCAAGCTACCATAAGTATTTTTCACAGAACTAGAACAAATAATTTCACAATTTGTATGGAAATACAAAAAACTTTTAATAGCCAAAGGAATCTTGAGAAAGAAGAATGGAACTGGAGGAATCAACCTGCCTGACTTCAGGCTCTACTACAAAGCCACAGTCATCAAGACAGTATTGTACTGGCACAAAGACAGAAATATAGATCAATGGAACAAAATAGAAAGCCCAGAGAAAAATCCACACACTTATGGACACCTTATCTTTGGCAAAGGAGGCAAGACTATACAATGGATTAAAGACAATCTCTTTAACAAGTGGTGCTGGGAAAACTGGTCAACCACTTGTAAGAGAATGAAACTAGAACACTTTCTAACACCATACACAAAAATAAATTTAAAATGAATTAAAAATCTAAATGTAAGACGAGAAACTATAAAACTCCTAGAGGAGAACATAAGAAAAACACTCTTTGACATACATCACAACAGGATCCTCTATGACCCACCTCCCAGAATACTGGAAATAAAAGCAAAAATAAACAAGTGGGACCTAATTAAAAGCTTCTGCACAACAAAGGAAACTATAAGAAAAGTAAAAATATAGCCTTCAGAATGGGAGAAAATAATAACAAATGAAGCAACTGACAAAGAACTAATCACAAAAATATACAAGCAACTCCTGCAGCTCAATTTCAGAAAAAAATAAATGACCCAATCAAAAAGTGAGCCAAAGAAATAAACAGACATTTCTCCAAAGAAGACATACAGATGGCTAACAAACACATGAAAAGATGTAAAACATCACTCATTATCAGAGAAATGCAAATCAAAACCACAATGAGGTACCATTTCACGCTAGTCAGAATGGCTGCTGTCCAAAAATCTACATGCAATAAATGCTGGAGAGGGTGTGGAGAAAAAGGAACGCTCTTACACTGTTGGTGGGAATGCAAACTAGTATAGCCAATATGGAGAACAGTGTGGAGATTCCTTAAAAACCTGGAAACAGAACTGCCTTGTAACCCAGCAATTGCACTGCTGTGCATACACACTGAGCAAACCAAAATTGAAAGAGACACGTGTACCCCAATGTTCATTGCAGCACTGTTTACAATAGCCAGGTCATGGAAGATACCTAAATGTCCAACAGCAGATGAATGGATAAGAAAGTCATGATACATATACAGAATGGATTATTACTCAGTCATTAAAAAGAATATATTTATATTTGAATCAGTTCTAATGAGGTGGATGAAACTGGAGCCTGCTATACAGAGTGAAATAAACCAGAATGAAAAACACCAATATATCATACTAACGCATATATATGGAATTTAGACATATGGTAACGATAACCCCGTATGCGAGACAGCAAAAAAGACATAGATGTATTGAACAGTCTTTTGGACTCTGTGTGAGAGGGAGAGGGTGAGGTGATTTGGGAGCATGGCATTGAAGCATTTATAATATCATATATGAAACGAATTGCCAGTCCAAGTTCAATGCATGATACAGGATGCTTGGGGCTGGTGCACTGGGATGACCCAGAGAGATGGTACAGGGATGAAGAAGGGAAGGGAGTTCAGGATTGGGAACATGTGTATACCTATGGTGGATTCATGTTGATGTATAGAAAAACCAATTCAATATTGTAAAGTAATTAACCTCTAATTAAAATAAATAAATTTATAATTAAAAAGAAAGAAAGCTGAATACCGAAGAATTGATGCTTTTGAACTGTGGTGTTGGAGAAGACTCTTGAAAGTCTGTTGAGGTGCAAGGAGATCCAACCAGTTGATTCTAATGGAAATCAGTCCTGAATATTCATTGGAAGGACTGATGCTGAATACTTTGGCCACCTGATGTGAATAACTGACTCATTTGTAAAGACCCTGATGTTGGGAAAGATTGAAGGCAGGAGGAGAAGGGGATGACAGAGTATGAGATGGTTGGATGGCATCACCAACTCAATGAACATGAGTTTGAATAAACTCCAGGAGTTGGTGATGGACAGGAAGGCCTGGCATGGTGCAGTTCATGGGGTCACAAAGACTCAGAGACATCCAAGTAACTGAACTGAACCAAACTGAACTGAACTCTGTGTTAACCTCATAGTGTCTGAGCAAAGTCTGCTAAACTGAGGCTCTCCTTTTGCTATCTCTATATACCGTCTCAGATATAACCTCAACTTCTTTCTATCTTCTGAGAAAGTCAACAACAAACATTTTTCAGAACAATGTATTGTAATTGAGTTTTCCCTCTCTGTGCCATAAAACTTTACATTATTTGCTCTTCACTAAACAATGATTTCAAGGTTGTCACCAGTTTGCATTGATTTAATAAAGGTTTAGCTAAAGACTTTGGTATTGTTATTTTTTTCTTCCATGTGCATAATAATAAATAAACTAAAATTCTATGAAGAAAACTTATAATTCATTCAATTTCTTATTTTCTAGCTTATAGAGCTATAGATTAAAGTTACTAATTTTTTAAATATATGCAGCATCACATATTTTATTAAATTATCATCCAGGAAACAAATATTTGTTAGCCTACAATGTGTAGCAATTGTAGTGTAAATTTTAAAGTAAATCTTATCCAACAATCATGTTGTGATGATTTAATTATCAGAAATATTCTTAATAAAATCACATATGTTAAATGCTAATATGTAGGCATGATAATAAATCAGATATGCTAAATTGCTGTGTTAGAAGATTTTGCTCAATGTTATTTTATTTTTTTCAAAAACAAAAGCAGAAAGATGACAGAGGAATAAGATGGGGAGAACACTTTCTCCCTCACTACTCCATCAAAAGAACATTTCAATGCTGAGTAAATTCCACAAAACAACTTCTGATTGCTGGCAGAGGACATCAGGCATCCAGCAAAGCAGATAATTGGCTTCAAAACCAGGTAGGAATAAATATAAAAGATGAAAATAGAGACAAAGGAGGTAAGGAGGAAGCCCTGTCCCGAGAAGGGAATCCCGTCCCAGGAAGAGACTCTTAAAAAGAGAGGTTTCCAAACATCAGGAAACATTCTCACAGCTGTGTCTGGGGCAAGCCCTGGAAGCACAGAGGGCAACATTACAGGAAGGAAGAATAAATAAACAATTAAAACCAACAGATTACGAGTTCAACAGTAAAACCCCAAGCAGATAAGCAGCGCAAACGCCTGCTTCCAACAGTGGCAGTGGAGGTTGGGCAGGGAGGAGCGCGAGGCACCAGCGACAGTGCTTTCTAAGAATTGGGCCATGGGAGACGTAGGCTGCAGGGCTTTTCTCAAGAATCGGGTTGTAACGGGGCCAGAATCGGGTCCGCGTGGGGCTAGAACAAACTATCTTGGACTAGCAAACCAGACTGTGGGATAGCTAACACACGAAACACTTGAACATAAGACACCGACAGGCCTGCGGACAGAACAAAGGATGGATCAGAAATAGTCGGCTGCAGACCATCCCCCTCTGGCGACAGGCAACCAGAACCTTAAGTGCTGGAAGGGGGCAATTGCAGCTCAAGAGAGACATTACCTACCAAACTGCAAGCAGGTTTCTTTGCTAATTAAGACTTCTGGGGGACTCTGAACAGTCATCATCTGCCTGAGAAAGAGCCCAAACAGTACTCCCAGAAAATTGAGCAACCCAGAAAGGCCAGAAGTCGCAGCAATTACACGTGCCAAACTCCCTAGCTACTCGGGCCTGGGAAGGGAACAAAGCTCAGGCTCAACCAAATCTGAGCCTCAGAGGGCTTCCTGAGAGCCAAACCTGAGTGGCTTAGACTGGAGAGGTGCATGAAGCCTTGGGCAGGCCCCAGACGGTTATCCCGCAGAGCAACGAACAGTCTGAGCGGTGTATGCTGCGAGAAGGGGCAAACCCAGTGCAGAGTCCACCACCACCCTCCCTGTGTCAAGATGGAAATCAGACACAGATAAGACCAGCAAACAGAGGAAGTCAAACAGAGGGAACTGCCTTGGTAGCAACCCCACACAGCCCACAATGACAGAGAAAGCACCAGATATACCGTTACTACTTTTATGATCAAATTTTTTTTGGGGGGGGAGGGTTGATGTGGAAGTGTGATTTTTTTTTTAAGAATTTTTTTCTTTTAAATTTTTTTTGAAAAAATGTGTTTTTTCTTCTTTTCTTTTTCATCTTTTTTTTCTCTAAACTTGCTTAAATTTTTAAGTCCTCTATATTTCTGTTTATTATTTTTATAACCTAATATTACTTTTCAAAAAAAACAACAACCCTATCTTTAAAGCAAACACCGTATATAGTCCTTTTGGTGGTGGAAGTTGTTGTCTTTTAATAATTCTGGAGCCTTTTTCTTTTTTTTTTCCTCCTTCTTTTTCTTTTCTTTAATATTTTATCTTTGAAAATCCAATCTCTACTCCAGATTTCTAATCTCGGCATTTTGGTATTTTTGGCCAATTTTGTACTTTTAAAAACCTAATCTTCAGTACCCAATTTTACATGAGTGCGAGATTACTGGCTTGACCACTCTCTCCTCCTTTGGACTCTCTTTTTTCTCCACTAGGTGGCTTCTGTCTCCTCCCTCCCCCGCCTCTTCTCTACCCAACTCTATGAATCTCTGTTTGTTCCAGAAGGTGGAGAACTCTCAGGGAACTGGTTACTGGCCGGATCTGTATCCCTCCTTTGCATCTCCCTCTTTTATCCTCCTGGCCACCTCTATCTACTTCCTCCCTCTCCTCTTCCATGTATAATTCTATGACCACCTCTGAGAGGTCCAGACTGTGGAGTGCCCACAAGAAAGTGGTTACTGGCTAGCTTACTCTTTCATCTTTTGATTCCACCTCATCTCATTCTACTCACTTCTAACTACCCCCTCCCTCTTCTCTTCTCCAAGTAACTCAGTGATCCTCAAGGGGTGACCCTCAAGATGGAGAAACCTATCATCTTTAACCTAGATGTTTTAACTTTAGTGCTGTATAGATGGAGAAATCATGAGGTTATTGTAAAAATAAATCTGAAAACCAGAATCAGGAGTCTTAAGTTCAAATGCTGAGATCATCAGAGAATTCTTGGATACAGGGAACATTATCCAATAGGAGCTCAACAAACGCCTTCATACCTATACTGAAATTGAGCACCACCCAAGGGCCAACAAGTTCCAGAGCAAGACATACCATGCAAATTCTCCAGCAACACAAGAACAAGTCCCTGAGATTCAATATACAGGCAGCTAAAAATACTCCAAAACCACTGATGTCTCATAACCCATTACTAGACACTTCACTCCAGAGAGAGGAAATCCAGCTCCACCCACCAGAACTCGAACACAAGCCTCCCTAATCAAGAAACTTTGACAAGCCACTGATACAACCCCCACACAGAGAGGAAGCTCAATAATAAAGAGAATTCCACAAATTCCCAGAATATAGAAAGGCCATTCCAAACGCAGCAATATAACCAAGATGAAGAGACAGAGGAATACCCAGCAGGTAAAGGAACAGGAGACATGCCCACCAAACCAAACAAAAGAGGAAGAGATAGGGAATCTACCTGAGAAAGAATTCCGAATACTGATAGTGAAAATGATCCAAAATCTTGAAATCAAAATGGAATCACAGATAAATAGCCTGGAAAATGTGCAAGAAAGGCTTAACAACGACCTAGAAGAAATTAAAAAAGAGTCAATATATAATGAATAATGCAATAAATGAGATCAGAAACACTCTGGAGGCTACAAATAGTAGAATATCGGAGGCAGAAGATAGGATTAGTGAAATAGAAGATAGAATGGTAGAAATAAATGAATCAGCGAGGGAAAAAGAAAGACGAATTAAAAGAAATGAGGACAACCTCAGAGACCTCCAAGACAATATGAAACGATCCAACATTCGAATTATAGGAGTCCCAGAAGAAGAAGACAAAAAGAAAGACCATGAGAAAATACTTGAGGAGATAATAGTTGAAAACTTCCCTAAAATGGGGAAGGAAATAATCACCCAAGTCCAAGAAACCCAGAGAGTGCCAAACAGGATAAACCCAAGGCGAAACACCCCAAGACATATTTTAATCAAACTAACAAAGATCAAACACAAAGAACAAATATTAAAAGCAGCAAGGGAAAAACAACAAATAACACACAAGGGGATCCCCATAAGAATAACTGCAGACCTTTCAATAGAAACTCTTCAGGCCAGGAGGGAATGGCAAGACATACTTAAAGTGATGAAAGATAATAACCTTCAGCCAAGACTACTGTACCCAGCAAGGATCTCATTCAAATATGAAGGAGAAATCAAAAGCTTTCCAGACAAGCAAAAGCTGAGAGAATTCAGCACCACCAAACCAGCTCTCCAACAAATACTAAAGGATAGACTTTAGACAGGAAACACAAAAAGGACGTATAAACCCGAACCCAAAACAATAAAGTAAATGGCAACAGGAGCATACTTATCAATAATTACCTTAAATGTAAATGGGTTGAATGCCCCAACCAAAAGGCAAAGACTGGCTGAATGGATACAAAAACAGGATCCCTATATATGCTGCCTACAAGAGACCCACCTCAAAACAACGGACACATACAGACTGAAAGTGAAGGGCTGGAAAAAGATATTCCATGCAAATAAAGACCAAAAGAAAGCAGGAGTAGCAATACTCATATCCGATAAAATAGACTTTAAAACAAAGGCTGTGAAAAGGGACAAAGAAGGCCACTACATAATGATTACAGGATCAATCCAAGAAGAAGATATAACAATTATAAATATATATGCACCCAACATAGGAGCACCGCAATATGTAAGACAACTGCTAACAAGCATGAAAGGGGAAATTAATAATAACACAATAATAGTGGGAGACTTTAATACCCCACTCACACCTATGGACAGATCAACTAAACAGAAAATTAACAAAGAAACGCAAACGTTAAACGATACAATAGACCAGTTAGACCTAATTGATATCTATAGGACATTTCACCCCAAAACAATGAATTTCACCTTTTACTCAAGTGCACACGGAACCTTTTCCAGGATAGATCACATTCTGGGTCATAAATCTAACCTTGATAAATTCAAAAAAATCGAAATTATTCCAAGCATCTTCTCTGACCATAATGCACTAAGGTTAGATCTCAATTATAGGAGAAAAACTATTAAAAATTCCAACATTTGGAGGCTGAACAACACCCTTCTGAATAATCAACAAATCACAGAAGAAATCAAAAAAGAAATCAAAATATGCATCGAAACGAATGAAAATGAAAACACAACTACACAGAACCTTTGGGACACTATAAAAGCAGTCCTAAGAGGAAAGTTCATAGCAATACAGGCATACCTCAAGAAACAAGAAAAAAGTCAAATAAATAACCTAACTCTACACCTAAAGCAACTAGAAAAGGAAGAAATAGAGAACCCCAGAGTTAGTAGAAGGAAAGAAATCCTAAAAATTAGGGCAGAAATAAATGCAAAAGAAACAAAAGAGACCATAGCAAAAATCAACAAAGCAAAAAGCTGGTTCTTTGAAAGGATAAATAAAATTGACAAACCATTAGCCAGACTCATCAAGAAACAAAGAGAAAAAAATCAAATCAACAAAATTAGAAATGAAAATGGAGAGATCACGACAGACAACTCAGAAATACAAAGAATCATAAGAGACTACTATCAGCAACTATATGCCAATAAAATGGACAACTTGGAAGAGATGGACAAATTCTTAGAAAAGTACAACTTTCCAAAACTCAACCAGGAAGAAATAGAAAATCTTAACAGACCCATCACAAGCATGGAAATTGAAACTGTAATCAGAAATCTTCCAGCAAACAAAAGCCCAGGTCCAGACGGCTTCACAGCTGAATTCTACCAAAAATTTCGAGAAGAGCTAACACCTATCTTACTGAAACTATTCCAGAAAATTGCAGAGGAAGGTAAACTTCCAAACTCATTCTATGAGGCCACCATCACCCTAATACCAAAACCTGACAAAGACACCACAAAAAAAGAAAACTACAGGCCAATATCACTGATGAACATAGATGCAAAAATCCTCAACAAAATCCTAGCAATCAGAATCCAGCAACACATTAAAAAGATCATACACCATGACCAAGTGGGCTTTATCCCAGGGATGCAAGGATTCTTCAATATCCGCAAGTCAATCAATGTAATTCATCACATTAACAAACTGAGAAATAAAAATCATATGATTATCTCAATAGATGCAGAAAAAGCCTTTGACAAAATTCAACATCCATTCATGATAAAAACTCTCCAGAAAGCAGGAATAGAAGGAACATACCTCAACATAATAAAAGCTATATATGACAAACCCACAGCTAACATTATCCTCAATGGTGAAAAACTGAAACCGTTTCCCCTAAAGTCAGGAACAAGACAAGGGTGTCCACTTTCACCACTACTCTTCAACATCGTACTGGAAGTTTTGGCCACAGCGATCAGAGCAGAAAAAGAAATACAAGGAATCCAAATTGGAAAAGAAGAAGTAAAACTCTCACTGTTTGCAGATGACATGATCCTCTACATAGAAAATCCTAAAGACTCGACCAGAAAACTACTAGAGCTAATCAATGAATATAGTAAAGTTGCAGGATATAAAATCAACACTCAGAAATCCCTTGCATTCCTATACACTAATAATGAGAAAGTAGAAAAAGAAGTTAAGGAAACAATTCCATTCACCATTGCAACGAAAAGCATAAAATACTTAGGAATATTCCTACCTAAAGAAACTAAAGACCTATATATCGAAAACTATAAAACATTGATGAAAGAAATCAAAGAGGACACTAATAGATGGAGAAATATACCATGCTCATGGGTTGGAAGAGTCAATATCGTGAAAATGAGTATACTACCTAAAGCAATCTACAGATTCAATGCAATTCCCATCAAGCTACCAGCAGTATTTTTCACAGAACTAGATCAAATAATCTCAAGATTTGTATGGAAATACAAAAAACCTCGAATAGCCAAAGCAATCTTGAGAAAGAAGAATGGAACTGGAGGAATCAACTTGCCTGACTTCAGGCTCTACTACAGAGCCACAGTCATTAAGACAGTATGGTACTGGCACAAAGACAGAAATATAGATCAATGGAACAAAATAGAAAGCCCAGAGATAAATCCACACACCTATGGACACCTTATCTTCGACAAAGGAGGCAAGAATATACAATGGAGTAAAGACAGTCTCTTTAACAGGTGGTGCTGGGAAAACTGGTCAACCACTTGTAAAAGAATGAAACTAGACCTCTTTCTAACACCATACACAAAAATAAACTCAAAATGGATTAAAGATCTAAATGTAAGACCAGAAACTATAAAACTCCTAGAGGAGAACATAGGCAAAACACTCTCCGACATAACTCACAGCAGGATCCTCTATGATCCACCTCCCAGTATACTGGAAATAAAAGCAAAAATAAACAAATGGGATCTAATTAAAATTAAAAGCTTCTGCACAACAAAGGAAACTATAAGCAAGGTGAAAAGACAGCCTTCTGAATGGGAGAAAACAATAGCAAATGAAACAACTGACAAACAACTAATCTCAAAGATATACAAGCAACTTATGCAGCTCAACTCCAGAAAAATAAACGATCCAATCAAAAAATGGGCCAAAGAACTAAATAGGCATTTCTCCAAAGAAGACATACGGATGGCTAACAAACACATGAAAAGATGCTCAACATCACTCATTATCAGAGAAATGCAAATCAAGACCACAATGAGGTACCATTTCACACCAGTCAGAATGGCTGCGATCCAAAAGTCTACAAGCAATAAATGCTGGAGAGGATGTGGAGAAAAGGGAACCCTCTTACACTGCTGGTGGGAATGCAAACTAGTACAGCCACTATGGAAAACAGTGTGGAGATTCCTTAAAAAATTGCAAATAGAACTGCCTTATGACCCAGCAATCCCACTGCTGGGCATACACACCGAGGAAACCAGAATTGAAAGAGACACATGTACCCCAATGTTCATTGCAGCACTGTTTATAATAGCCAGGACATGGAAACAACCTAGATGTCCATCAGCAGATGAATGGATAAGAAAGCTGTGGTACATATACACAATGGAGTATTACTCAGCCCT
This sequence comes from Litocranius walleri, assembly GCA_006410535.1. Classification (NCBI taxonomy): domain Eukaryota; kingdom Metazoa; phylum Chordata; class Mammalia; order Artiodactyla; family Bovidae; genus Litocranius; species Litocranius walleri. Next base: position 772,972 of record SJYG01000861.1, read on the forward strand.
TAAAAAGAATAAATTTGACTCACTTTTAATGAGATGGATGAAACTGGAGCTGATTATATAGAGTGAAGTAAGCCAGAAAGAAAAAAAACACCAATGCAGTATACTGACACATATATATGGAATTTAGAAAGATAGTAATGATGACCCTGTATGTGAGACAACAAAAGAGACACAGAGGTATAGAACGGACTTTTGGCCTCTGAGGGAGAGGGAGAGGGTGGGATGATTTGGGAGAAGGGCATTGAAACATGTATACTATCATATAAGATAGGAAGCACCAGTCTATGTTCGATACAGGATACAGGATGCTTGGGGCTGGTGCACGGGATGATCCAGAGAGATGATATGGAGTGGGAGGTGGGAGGGGGCTTAGGCATTGCGAGATCGTGTACACCTGTGGCTGATTCATGTCAATGTATGGCAAAACCAATACAGTATTGTAATGTAGAATAAAGTATTTTAAAAAAGCAACTATATTTGACAAAAGACTACAGCAAAAATTATTTACAATAATATTTTGCTCAAATAATTCAATGGGATATCTGTGCTTCTAAAAAAAAAAAATGAGTCCATGAAAAAAAAAAGGCAGGAAAAAGAGTCTTTGTGCAATGAATGTTGAATCCTATTACATCATTTCATCATATTTTTCTTCATTTTGTGGACAGTTTTAACTTTCAAAATTATTTAATGCTTACAGTTGAAAAACCTGATGCCTCTCTGTGTAACACATAGGAAAGAAAACACAAATCAGAGTACTAAAACATATGTGTTAGTACATCACTTATTTCAATGTCCTTTACCCAGAATTTTATTTGACCTGTCTCAAATCACATATTATTATAAGTAAACACTGAATTTCCCATATCAGCTTTCAGATGCATAGATAGTAGATTAATTAACTATAGCAGATGGAAAGTAGAAAAATGAGATTGATATATGATTGCTACTCTCAAGAAGTAATACATTTGAGAATAAATTAAATAATTCATTGCATTTATTTAAGTAATTTATTTATTTATTTATTTAAATCTTTTGGTAACTTGTTTTTAGCAAAAGAATAATAATAAAATCTAAATGATGATGACCATATTTCTCTAATAGTTCTTGTCATATACATAGCCAATGGAAATTGTAAAGGTAAATATGAAATAACACAAAATAAAATATACATTTATTCTTCAGAGAGTGTATTTTATTATAATCATTATTGGTATCATATATATATATATATCAGTTCAATTCAGTTGTTCAGTTGTGTCCGACTCTTCACGATCCCATGAATCTCAGCACGCCAAGCCTCCCTGTCCATCACCATCTCCCAGAGTTCACGCAGACTCACATTCATTGAATCAGTGATGCCATCCAGCCATCTCATTCTCTGTCGTCCCCCTCTCCTCATGCTCCCAATCCTTCCATTAGAGTCTTTTCCAATGAGTCAACTCTTCGCATGAGGTGGCCAAAGTACTGGAGTTTCAGCTTTAGCATCATTCCTTCCAAAGAAATCCCAGGGCTGATCTCCTTCAGAATGGACTGGTTGGATTTCCTTGCAGTCCAAGGGCCTCTCAAGAGTCTTCTCCAGCACCACAGTTCAAAAGCATCAATTCTTCAGTGCTCAGCCTTCTTCACAGTCCAACTCTCACATCCATACACGACCAAAGGAAAAACCATAACCTTGATTAGACGGACCTTAGTTGGCAAAGTAATGTCTCTGCTTTTGAATATGCTGTCTAGGTTGGTCATAACTCTTCTAATTTCATGGCTGCAGTCATCATCTGCAGTGATTTTGGAGCCCCAAAAAATAAAGTCTGATACTTTTTCCACTATTTCTCCATCTATTTCCCATGAAGTGATGGGACCAGATGCCATTGTCTTTGTTTTCTGAATGTTGAGCTTCAAACCAATTTTTTGCTTTCCTCTTTCACTTTCATCAAGAGGCTTTTTAGTTCTTCTTCACTTTCTGCCATAAGGGTGGTATTGTCTGCATATCTGAGGTTATTGATATTTCTCCCGGCAATCTTGATTCCAGCTTGTGTTTCTTCTAGTCCAGCATTTCTCATGATGTACTCTGCATATAAGTTAAATAAACTGGGTGACCGTATACAGCCTTGATGTACTCCTTTTCCTACCACTATAGTCCTGGGTGTTCATTGAAAGGACTGATGCTGAAGTTGAAACTTCCTGATGTGAAGAGCTGAGTCATTTGAAAAGATCCTGATGTTGGAAAAGATTGAAGTCTGGAGGAGAAGGGGACAAGAGGATGAGATGGTTGCATGGCATCACCGACTAAATGGACATGAATTTGGGTTAAACCTGGGAGTTGGTGATGGACAAGGAGGCCTTGCATGCTGCAGTTCATGAGGTCACAAAGTGTCAGACATGACTGAGCAACAGAACTGAAATGATTAATATATTTTGCAATGGATCTGGGATATTATAGGATTTAAATGAAGATAAAATATTTAAGGAAAATAAAACTGTTACAAAAAACTGTGAGAATAAAAATGTGTTTCATATATAGTGGTAAACCAAAGAAGGAGACAGATAGATTTGATTATATGGAATTACTGAAAATTGCAATTTAGAGCATAACATGGTGTTCTATTTCCATATCTGTACTATATCAATAAAAATGACTGACTACTTGGAGGCAAAATCAAGTTTTGGGGAGCTGCAGGCTGAATTGCATAGAAAGAAAATAATTGTGGATTCTACTATGTCCTAAATTCTTTTTGTAGTACTTAAAAAGTACTTTATAACATTCTGTAAAGAAGGTTTTAAGTTCTTTATGGAATAAAGTCTGCATCTAATGTTAATTCACATACTGTTCAAAAAAATCATTAGTATATATCATTTTCCTTGCAAATTCCAGTCCTCAAAATTTAATGATAATCTTCATATTATTTAATCCATATATAAAGATTGAATTTTATTGTCATGATGTTATGGAAAAATAATAAGAGGAGTGATTATTTATTGTGTATCAGTGAGTAGCAGGGTTTAAACTTCTATAGCTCTTTAGTTTTATGAACACTTCTATAGCTCTTACAGAACTCTAAACATTTAACATATTTTCTTAAATCCCTTAATTAATACCAGTTTAAGGAAAAAAAAAAAAAAACAGGGGAAATGAAGGTATATAATTTACATAATGGAACATATCTATTAAAATAAAACCTAGACCATCTAGTCTGAGTCTGTGCTCTTAACACATAAGATGTCATATTAAAACATACATTAAGGGAAAAATGAAAAGGGAGGGAATTGGGATGGGAAAAAAGGATTACAGACAATGAGAGATGACAGTTAGATAGCTAGATGATAGACAGGTAAATAATAGATAAATGGTAGAAAATTCATAGATGATATAAATATGATGATAGGTATAGATAGGTGATAGTAATATAAGATACATAGATGATTATGGATAATTAGATAATATAGATAGATGATGATAGTTATTGACAGCTGGGCTTCCAAGATGGGGCTAGTGGTAAAGAACCCATTTGCCAATGAAGGAGACATAAGACTCGGATTCAGTCCCCAGGTTGGGAAGATCCCCAGGAGGAGGACATGGCACCTACTCCATTATTCTTGCCTGAAGAGTTCCCATAGACAGAGGGGCCTATATTCCATAGGGTCACAAAGAGTTGGGCACTATACTGAAGCAAATTAGTATGCATGCACATTGACAATTAAAGGATAGGTAATAGACAGATGATGGATAGATAGATAGATAGATAGATAGATAGATAGATAGATAGGACCAATGTACAAATGGCAGGGAGTGTTACAGATAGTTTGCTCTCTGGTTACTCTCTGCAACTCCCACTGACAGGCAGAATAAAGAAAAGTACTGAATGGTATCTCTCCTCTTCAGCATCCTTCTGCCTTTCTGTTTAGAACCTCACATGGGGAAATATCTCCAGTCTGACACTTGTAAGGACCCAGCTTTTCAGCCACACATCCCACAGGCAGTAAATCAAAGGTACTCATTGCTGATACAAGTAATTTTAGCATCATTATTTTCCCTTTGATGGATGAGCAGAGACTGCTAGCCTCTTCTGAATGATTGCAATTGAATAAAACAACCATGATTTTGGGTTATTTTGCTATAGAAATTGTCTTTTGCCATGGATCACTGTTTTATTTCAAGGAGATTAATTCTTCTTAAGCAAAAAAATAAATTTGTAGGATGACACCTATATGCAGGTCAGGAAGCAACAGTTAGAACCGGACATGGAACAACAGACTGGTTCCAAATAGGAAAAGGAGTATGTCAAGGCTGTATATTGTCACCCTGCTTATTCAACTTATATGAAAAGTACATCATGAGAAATGCTGGGCTGGAAGAAGCATAAGTTGGAATCAAGACTGCTGGGAGAAATATCAGTTATCTCAGATATGTAAATGACAACACCCTTAGGGCAAAAAGTGAAGAGGAACTAAAGAGCCTCTTGATGAAAGTGAAAGAGGAGAGTGGAAAAGCTGGCTTAAATCTCAACATTCAGAAAATGAAGATCATGACATCTGGTCCCATTACTTCATGGAAAATCGATGGGGAAACAGTGTCAGACTTTATTTTTTTTGGCTCCCAAATCACTGCAGATGATGATTGCAGCCATGATATTAAAAGATGCTTACTCCTTAGAAGGAAATTTATGACCAAACTAGATAGCATATTGAAAAGCAGAGACATTACTTTGCCAACTAAGGTTCGTCTAGTCAAGGCTATGGTTTTTCCAGTGGTCATGTATGGATGTGAGAGTTGGACTGTGAAGAAAGCTGAGCACCAGAGAATTTATGCTTTTGAACTGTGGTGTTGGAGAAGACTCTTGCAAGTCCCATGGACTGCAAGGAGATCCAGCGAGTCCATTCTAAAGGAGATCTGTCCTGGGTGTTCTTTAGAAAGAATGATGCTAAAGCTGAAACTGCAGTACTTTGGCCACCTCATGTGAAGAGTTGACTCATTGGAAAAGACTGTGGTGCTTGCAATGACTGGGGGCAGGAGGAAAAGAGGATAACAGATAATGAGATGGCTGGATGGCATCACTGACTCGATAGACATGAGTGTGAATGAACTCCAGGAGTTGGTGATGGACAAGGAGTCTTGGCGTGCTGCAATTCATGGGGTTGCAAAGAGTTGGACAAGACTAAGTGACTGAACTGAACTAAACTGCTGTGTAGCTATCAAAGATGTGCAAAATTAAGTGATAATGATGTTTACAGATACTATTGAGGACAAGATATATTCAGTCAGGGCTTTGCTCATCACCCAGAGGATGAAAGACAAAGGACACATTCTCTTCCTTATTTCTCTGCATTGTGAGCTATGGACTAAAGGACAGGATGATGCATCTTTTTACCAGAAGCAGATGACTGGGAGCTATTGCTCCTGGATTGTTAATGTTACTTGCTCTCAGTTATTTCAGGTGAAAGAAAAGGTTACAACACTGGATTAGAAGTTGCTCCAAGCCAATTCCATACATCAAATTGGAAAATGGATCTCCTTTTCTTGTATATGCTTCTGAAGAGATCAAATTAATGAGGTTGAAAAAAAATAACTTTTTGTCTAATATCACATTATATTGCATCATAGTCTTTTAATTTTTAAAATTGGGTTGAATACATTACTAATCATATTTTTGCTTATTATCTGCATTAGCATATTAGATGTTCTGTATCCAAATACTACCACATAAATTTTTCTTTTTCTGATATTCTAAAATTCTGTGTATTTTACAATGAAATATATTACTTGAATAAAGTTTCATAAATCAAATTTATTTTAAAGTCCCTCTTTGGTGACTTCCCTTGTGCTTCAGTGGTAAAGAATGGTAAATAATCTGTCTTCCAGTGAAGGAACTGTGTTGGGGAATGCAGAACTGGCATGCTGGGGACAACTAAGCCTGTGTATGGCAACAAAGAGCCAGCATTAAAAAAAAAAAAAAAAAACCTAAAAATAAATAAGTAGGGGCCGGTCCTAAGACGGTGGAGGAATAGGACAGGGAGACCACTTTCTCCCCCCAAAATTCATCAAAATAACATTTCAATGCTGAGTAAATTCTACAAAACAACTTCTGAATGCTGGCAGGGGACATCAAGCACCCAGGAAAGAAGATCATTGTCTTCCAAAACAGGTAGGAAAAATATAAAAGATGAAAAAAGAGACAAAGAAGGTAGGGAGGAAGCTCCATCCCAGGAAGAGAGTCCTCTCCCGGGAAGGGAGTCTTAAAAAGAGAGAAGTTTCCAAACACCAGGAAACACTCTCGCTGCCGAATCTGTGGCAAGCTTTGGAAGCACAGAGGGCAACATAACAGGGAAGAAAAATAAATAAATAAATAAAATAACAGCTTACGAGCCCAATGGTAACTCCCTCAGTGGCAAAGCGGTGCAGATACTTGCATCTGCCACTAGCAAGTGGGGGCTGGGCAGGGAGGCTTGGGATGTAGTGCTTTTTAAGAATCAGATTGGAATGCTACGAGTGTAACCAGAGTGAAATAATGGGCTAACATACCAGACTGGGATAGCTACCTCGCAAAATCTCTAACATAAGACATTGCCAGGAACACGCACAGAACAAAGGACTGAACAGAAATAGCTGGCTGCAGACCATCCCTCTCCGGTGACAGGCAGCCAGAGCCATAAGGGCTGGAAGGGGGCAATCACAGCCCCAGAGAGACTTTACCTACCAAACTGCAAGCAGGCTTCTTTGCTAAGACTTTCTGGGGTCCTGGACAGTCACCATCCACCTGACAAGGGGTGCCAGCGGTACACACAGAAAAATGAGCAGCAGGGATGGGAAAGGCGATAGTCTCAGTGACCATGCTCACCAGACACGAGCTACTTGGTCCTGGGAAGGGCACAAAATGCAGGCCCAACCAAACCTGTGCCTCTGAGGGCTACCTGAGAGCCGAGCCTGAGTGGCTTAGACTGGGGAGGTGCATGCAGCCTAGGGCCAGCCTCAGATAGTTCCTAGCAGAGCAACGTAGAGCCTGAGTGGTGTGCACTGTGTCCAGGGGCATGCCCAGCATGGCTGAGACACTACGAACACACATCAGTGTTATTTGTTTGCAGCATCCTTCCCTCCCCACAATGCGACTGAACAAGTGAGCCTTAAAAAAAAAAAAAAGTGTCCACCACAGCCCCTTTGTGTCAGGGTAGAAGTCAGACACACTGAAGAGATCAGCAAACAGAAGAAGCTAAACAGAGGGAACCACCTTGGAAGTGACCCCACACTGCCCAGAGAAAGTCCCAGATATATCTTTACTATTTTTATGACCACTCTCTTTTTTGTTGTTCTTGATGTTGTTGTTTGTTTTTTCTTCTCTTTTTAACATTTTAAAATTTTAAGTCCTCTATTTCTCCTTTAAATTTAATTTTTATAACCTACTATTACTTTTCAAAAAAAAAAAGACCCTATTTTTAAAGCAAATGCCATATATATATATATTATTTTTTAATAATTCTCGTGACTTTTTTTTCTTCTTCTTCTTTTCTTTAATATTGTAGTTTTGAAAATCCAACCTGTACTCTCGATTTTTAATCTTCGCTTTTTGGTATTGTTGTCCATTTTGTATATTTAAAACCGCAATCTTCAGTACCCAATTTTACCTGAGAGCAAGATTACTGGCTTGACCATTCTCTCCTTCTCTGAACTCTCATTTTTCTCCACCAGGTTGTCTCTACCTCCTCCCTCTCCCTTCTCTTCTCTACCCAACTCTGTGAATCTCTGTGTGTTCCAGACGATGGACAACACTTAGGGAACTGGTTACTGGCTGGATCTGTCTCTCTCTTTTTCATTTTCCCCTTTTATCCTCCTGGCCACCTCTGTCTCCTTCCTCCCTGTCCTCTTCCCCGTATAACTCCGTGAACATCTCTGAGTGGTCCAGACTGTGGAGCGCACATAAGGAAGTGATTACTGGCTAGCTTGCTCTCTCCTCTTTTGATCCCACCTCATCTCATTCCAGTCACCTCTAACTCCCCCCTCCCTCTTCTCTTCTCCATGTAACTCAGTGAACCTCTCTGAGTGTTCCTCAATGTGGAGAAACTTTTCATCTTTAACCTATATGTTTTATAATTGGTTCAGTATAGATGGAGAAGTCTTGAGGCTACTGTAAAAATAAAACTGAAAATCAGAAGCAGGAGGCTTAAGTCCAAATCCTGAGAACAACAGAGAACTCCTGAATCCAGGGAATATTAATCGATAAGAGCTCATCAAATGCATCCATACCTACACTGAAACCAAGTACCACCCAAGTTCCAGAGCAAGATGTACCATGCAAATTCTCCAGCAACACAGGCACACACCACTGAGCTTCAATATACAGGCAGCTCAAAGTTAATCCAAAACCATAGAAATCTCATAACTCATTACTGGACACTTTATTGCACTGCAGAGAGAAGAAATCCAGCTCCATCCACCAGAACTCTGCAACAAGCTTCCCTAACCAAGAAACCTTGACAAGCCACTGATACAACCTCACTCACAATGAGGAAACTTCATAATAAAGAGAACTCCACAAATTCCCAGAATACAGAAAGGCCACCCCAAACGCAGCAATATAACCAAGATGAAGACACAGAAGAATACCCAGCAGGTAAAGGAACAAGATAAATGCCCACCAAGCCAAACAAAAGAGGAAGAGATAGGGAATCTACCTGAGAAAGAATTTCAAATAATGATAGTGAAAATGATCTAAAATCTTGAAATCAAAATGGAATCACAGATAAATAGCCTGGAAAATGTGCAAGAAAGGCTTAACAAGGACCTAGAAGAAATTAAAAAAGAGTCAATATATAATGAATAATGCAATAAATGAGATCAGAAACACTCTGGAAGCAACAAATATTAGAATAATGGAGGCAGAAGATAGGGTTAATGAAATAGAAGATAAAATGGTAGAAATAAATGAATCAGAAAGGAAAAAAGAGAAACAAATTAAAAGAAATGAGGACAATCTCAGAGACCTCCAAGACAATATGAAACACTCCAACATTCGAATTATAGGAGTTGCAGAAGAAAAAGACAAAAAGAAAGACTATGAGAAAATACTTGAGGAGATAATAATTGAAAACTTCCCTAAAACGGAGAGGAAATAATCACCCAAGCCCAAGAAACTCAGAGAGTTCCAAACAGGATAAACCCAAGGAGAAACACCCCAAGACACATATTAATCAAATTAACAAAAACCAAACAGAAAGAACAAACATTAAAAGCAGCAAGGGAAAAACAACAAATAGCACACAAGGGGATTCCCATAAGGATAACAGCTGATCTTTCAATAGAAACTCTTCAGACCAGGAGGGAATGGGAAAACATACTTAAAGTGATGAAAGATAATAACCTTCAGCCAAGACTACTGTACCCAGCAAGGATCTCATTCAAATATGAAGGAGAAATCAAAAGCTTTACAGACAAGCAAAAGCTGCGAGAATTCAACACCACCAAACCAGCTCTCCAACAAATGCTAAAGGATATTCTCCAGACAGGAAACACAAAAAGGCATACAAACCCAAACCCAAAACAATAAAGTAAATGGCAATGGGCTCATACTTATCAATAATTACCCTAAACGTAAGTGGGTTGAATACCACAACCAAAACACAAAGACTGGCTGAATGGATACAGAAAAAAAACCCTATATATGCTGCCTACAAGAGATCCACCTCAAAATAAGGGACACATTCAGAATGAAAGTGAAGGACTGGAAAATATTCCATGCAAATAGAGACCAAAGGAAAGCAGGTATAGCAATATTCATATCAGATAAAATAGACTTTAAAACAAAGGCTGTGAAAAGAGACAAAGAAGAACACTACATAATGATCAAAGGATCAATCCAAGAAGAAGATATAACA
>SJYG01000861.1:784446-828230 GCA_006410535.1 Litocranius walleri
GAGGAAGGTAAACTTCCAAACTCATTCTATGAGGCCACCATCACCCTAATATCAAAACCTGACAAAGATGCCCCACAAAAAAAGAAAACTACAGGCCAATATCACTGATGAACATAGATGCAAAAATCCTCAACAAAATCCTAGCAATCAGAATCCAACAACACATTAAAAAGATCATACACCATGACCAAGTGGGCTGTATCCCAGGGATGCAAAGATTCTTCAATATCCACAAATCAATCAATGTAATTCACCACATTAATAAATTGAAAAATAAAAGCCATATGATTATCTCAATAGATGCAGAGAAGACCTTTGACAAAATTCTACATCCATTTATGATTAAAAAAATCTCCAGAAAGCAGAAATAGATGGAACATACTTGAACATAATAAAAACTATATATGACAAACCCACAGCAAACTTTATCCTCAATGGTGAAAAATTAAAAGCATTTCCCCTACAGTCAGGAGCACAACAAGGGTGCCCACTTTCACCACTACTATTCAACATATTTCTGGAAATTTTGGCCAGAGCAATCAGAGGAGACAAAGAAATAAAAGGAATCCAAATTGGAAAAGAAGAAATAAAACCCATTGTTTGAGATGACATGATCCTCTACATAGAAAACCCTAAAGACTCCACCAGAAAATTACTAGATCTAATCAATGAATATAGTAAAGTTGCAGGATATAAAATCAACACACAGAAATCCTTTGCATTCTTATACACTAATAATGAGAAAGTAGAAAAAGAAATTAAGGGAAAAAATCCCATTCACCATTGCAACAAAATGAATAAAATATTTAGAAATATATCTACCTAAAGAAACTAAAGACCTATATATAGAAAATTATAAAACACTGATGAAAGAAATCAAAGAGGGCATTAATAGATGGAGAAATATACCAAGCTCATGGATTGGAAGAATCAATATAGTGAAAATGAGTATACTACCCAGAACAATCTATAGATTCAATGCAATCCAAATCAAGCTACTAGTGGTTTTTTTCAGAGCTAGAACAAATAATTTCACAATTTGTATGGAAATACAAAAAAGCTTCGAGTAGCCAAAGCAATCCTGAGAAAGAAGAATGGAACTGGAGGAATCAACCTGCCTGACTTCAGGCTCTACTACAAAGCCACAGTCATCAAGACAGTATTGTACTGGCACAAATGCAGAAATATAGATCAATGGAACAAAATAGAAAGCCCAGAGATAAATCCACACACTTAAGGACACCTTATCTTCGACAAGGGAGGCAAGGCTATACAATGGAATAAAGACAATTTCTTTAACAAATGGTGCTGGGAAAACTGGTCAACCACTTGTAAAAGAATGAAACTAGAACACTTTCTAACACCACGCACAAAAATAAACTCAAAATGGATTGAAGATCTAAATGTAAGACCAGAAACTATAAAAATCCTAGAGGAGAACATAGGCAAAACACTCTCCGACATAAATCACAGCAAGATCCTCTGTGATCCACCTCCCAGAATACTGGGAATAAAAGCAAACACAAACACATGGGATCTAATTAAAATTAAAAGCTTCTGCACAACAAAGGAAACTATAAGCAAGGTGAAAAGACAGCCTTCTGAATGGGAGAAAATAATAGCAAATGAAGCAACTGACAAACAGCTAATCTCAAAAATATACAAGCAACTCCTGCAGCTCAATTCTAGAAAAATAAACGACCCAATCAAAAAATGGGCCAAAGAACTATATAGACATTTTTCCAAAGAAGACATACAGATGGCTAAAAAACACATTAAAAGATGCTCAACATCACTCATTATCCGAGAAATGCAAATCAAAACCTCAGTGAGATACCATTACACACCAGTCAGAATGGCAGTGATCCAAAAGTATACAAGCAATAAATGCTGGAGAGGGTATGGAGAAAAGGGAATCCTCTTACACTGTTGGTGGGAATGCAAACTAGTACGGCCACTATGGAGAACAGTGTGGAGATTCCTTAGAAAATTGGAAATAAAACTGCCTTATGACCCAGCAATCCTACTGCTGGGCATACACACTGAGGAAACCAAAATTGAAAGAGACACGTGTACCTCAATGTTCATCGTAGCACTGTTTATAATAGCCTGGACATGCGAACAAGCTAGATGTTCATCAATAGATGAATGGATAAGAAAGCTGTGGTACATATACACAATAGAGTATTACTCAGCCATTAAAAAGAATACATTTGAATCAGTTCTAATGAGGTGGAAGAAACTGGAGCCGATTATACAGAGCAAAGTAAGCCAGAAAGAAAAACACCAATACAGTATACTGACACATATATATATGGAATTTGGTAAGATGGTAATGATCACCCTGTATGTAAGACAGCAAAAGAGACACAGATGTTTAGAATGGACTTTTGGACTCTGTGGGAGAGGGAGAGGGTGGGATGATTTGGGAGAATGGCATTGAAATATGTATCCTATCATGTAAGAAACAAATCGCCAGTCTACATTCGATACAGGACACAGAATGCTTGGGGCTGGTGCACGGGGATGATCCAGAGAGATGATATGGGATGGGAGGTGCAAAGGGGGTTTCAGGACTGGGAACCCATGTACACCCGTGGCTGATTCATATCAGTGTATGACAAAACCAATACAGTATGGTAAAGCAAAATAAAGTAAAGATAAACATTAAAAAAATAATAAAAAATAAAAATAAATGTCAATGTTCCCTCTTAAAACGTGAGTCTTTTTAACTTTACCCAAGTTGTTTCAAGTCTTGCTATGTATTTTTACACTTAAAACACAATATTTTACAAAAGTAATGGAGTCCCAGAAGACCTGGGTCTAGGCCATTTTGAACAAAACTTACCCTCAGTCTCTCTTTCTTAAAAAATGTACACCTTTTCCCTACACTTTGATCTTCCTTATTAAAAAAAATTCTCATCAATATTTCAGTCTTATTTTCTCTGAAGGGAACATTTTGTTATAATTCCTTTTTAAAATATTTCATTCTGAAAGAGTCAGTTGCCTGCATTGCTGAGATAGGAGACCACCTTCAGGAGCAATGGCGAGAACAATGAGCAACTTTACAGGGCTCTCAAGTTACAACATACAGAGCCTCACATGGCTTGAAATTTCCGTGTGGCCTTGATGCCACTGAAACAAGCAGTGTGTTTCAAAGTTAAAAACAATTGTGTAACAGCCATTAAAAAAAAAAAAAAGACAGAAAGAAACGAAAGAAAATGACAGTAATTTCTAATTACCTATGCTAAAGCTTGTTGTAATTATAACAAGTCCCAAGAAACCTGAGGATAAAGAATATGCCATCATTTAATGATGCTTACAGGAAATGAATGATTTATTTTCTTTTATAAATTTTAAACATTTTATTGTGCAACTTAACACACTGGTGTTTGGGGAAACTTAATAAAGTGTGAAAACAAGCTATGTAAACTAAAATAACATTTTTGCTAAAAAATTACTGGTTCAGGATGGTACCAAATTATTATTCTGTCTAGAAGATTGTGCTCAATCCAAATACAATCATTCTTTATCCCCTTGAAGTAACATATTTGTAATCTGAGTACTGTACTTTTTTCCTATGTTACATATTTTAAAGTACACATTTCAGTTCTGATATATCTATTATATTTTTTCTATTGACTATAACTCTTTAGTAAAACATATGCACATATAATGCTGAATAGTATATAAGCATGTCTGCATATACATATATGTGTTGTTTTGATACATGTATCAAGATGTACATATGTCTTGATAAAATTTTATAGCTTTCAATCTACAAGTGCCATCCAGAAATTTTGATATGATGTTCAGCACAGACTTTGATGAGAAATAATGTACCCTCACTGACCTTGAATTCCATCAGAATCCGAATTCTCCTGCTCTGGGGCATATCATTGAGGTTTCAGGATAGCCAGAGTTTCTCGTTGTTTCTGGAATGATTTCTTTAGTAGTTTTTAGCTCTCCTCATTGATCCATTCATCAGTTATTGCCATTCTTGTCAAAGAATGCACACTTTACTAAGGGATGCTAAATCTGATAAGGAAGTTTCATTTTATCACCACGTATATTTAACAGAAATTTGCATGGGGTGCTATAATAGAAGAAACCTAATATTGAGCAACTGAGCACATTTACATGTTCTTCAACTATTCAAAAAGCCTGAAGCTGTTAGTCTAACCAAAAAAGGGAGAGAAAAAATAATAATCTTGTTGGACAAAAATAATATGAGCAAATTCACTGAAGAATGAAAAAAAAAAAAAAACCAGGTAGGTACTTGCTAATAATTTTGTTGACTGTAATGTATCAAATGCTGGTGAGGGTGCCATGGAAATGGGCAGCAAGACATGAAACCAGACAAACATGTAGTGGACAGATTGTGATAAGCTCTGGAAGTCAATGAATAACTTAGAGGGGTTACAAAGAACACAAACATGGAAGAAATCTGGAGTGGTATGCACATGACTAGGAAGAATAAGCAGAGTTTTAGATAATGCCCTGAAGGGCAAAGCTAGGACTCATTTAATTTAGGAAACTTTCTTAGCAACCATTGTGAGCAACAGCAAGGCTCTTAGGAAGAGTGAGGAAAGTCAAGGAGAACTAACAACAAAAAATACATGATTGACAGCAATTTTTTCCATCTTTCCTGTTTACCACCATGTTTTCCCTTTCTAGTGGATTATTCCATTGAAATATGCTGACTTTTCATCTGTAAAGGTGAGGTGAGGTGAGGTGAAGTCAATCAGTAGTGTCTGACTCTTTGCGAGTCCGTGGACTGTAACTTACTAGGCTTCTCCATCCATGGGATTCTCCAGGCAAGAATACTGGAGTGGATTGTCATTTCCTTCTCCAGGGGATCTTCCCAACCCAGGAATCGAACCCAGGTCTCCCGCATTGGAGGCAGACGCTTTAACCGCTGAGCCACCAGGGAAGAAAGTGAAAGGTTGTCCTGCTTCTGTCTCCTCTTCAATCTACTTCATATTTTTTACCACAAACTGAAAGAACTGTCCATTCTCACTCTTTGAAATTTATCTTTCCATTTTCTCTGAAACTCATTCAGTCCATTTTCATATTTAACTTCACAAATGCATTATATTACTCAGTTTCCTGAAAAACTTTGTCCATTTGGCTACTAAGAACACACACTTTTCCATTATTTCTGCTACCACTGCTCTTTCTTTTTTTCTCATTTTACTGTGAATACTCATTTGCAGACCTCTGGTGTAGCAGTTTTTCATGGCTCAGTGAATTAACCTCTTTTATCTTTCTGTGTACATTTTTTTGTTTGTTTTGTTTTGGTATTTGTATTCTGACTGATGGCCTTATTTGCATGAAACACATGTGATGACCTATGAATTTTAATACTTTAAATAGTTTTTTCTCCTGAACTTAGGCTTATAAGTTTTATACTGAGCTGCCTCTTCCACATTTCATAGCATGTCAGAATTATTATGTCTGAAAACAATAGCCCTTTCCAAATAGGACTACAGTCTTTCATCAGTATTGCTCTACCTACAATCTTTCCAGTTTTGCTCAAGAGCTTCCCCACATTCTGCTGCTCAGGACAAGTACCCAGGTAACTCCTGAGTTGAAATTGATCCTCTTTTTCTAGAATATAAGCAATAAGGAAGAAATTTTGTCTATTTTATGCACTGATGTATCTTCAGGATCTAGATAGATACTTAATATATTGTAGTTACTCAAAAAGATGTTAAAATGAAATTTGTCTTAAAGCCAGTCAGTTTTATTTATTCAGTATTTAAATTCCAGAATAAAAGGACTTTCTCTGTCTAGGTATACCACTGTGGGCCACTTGTTCTTGGCAAGACTACTGGATGAAACTCTTAGTTCTGTGATTCTCCTTCTGTGTTTTTTTCATACATCAGTAGCCAGGGTGATCCTATTAAAAGACACATATAGATTCCACTGGTGAAGCCTTCCATGTTTTACACTGTATCAGCAACCATAAATAGTAAAGCTTAACAGATCTGTTTCTTTATGACCTTTCTATTTCCATTGTTCTTGGTTTACTCTTCTCCAGGCTTACACATTTCACATTGTTTCTGAGACTCCTGTCTCTGGGCCTTTGCACTGTTTCCTCGGTTTGGGGTACTCTGCTTTGGATATCTGCAGGATATATTCCCTCAACACTTTATGTTTTTGCTCAAATATTTTGAATGAGTACTTTCTTAGCCATGCCATTCTAGTTACAACCACTCTTCAATCTCTGAAAAAACAAAAAAACAAACAACAACAACAAAAAACCTCCCTTGCTATACACATCTCTTTGTCTCTCCTGAATTTAAAATATGTTTTATTTTCCTTCATTTAAACTTTTTAAATCTTTTCCACTAGAACATAAGCTCTATGAAAATAAGAACTTTTGTTTCATTTAATAATGAATGTGATTGAGTGAAGTCACTCAGTTGTGTCCAACTCTGCGACCCCATGGACACCAGGCTCCTCCATCCATGGGATTTTCTAGGCAAGAGTACTGGAGTGGGTTGCCATTTCCTTCTCCAGGGAACTACCCAACCCAGGGATCAAACCCAGGTCTCCCACATTGTAGACAGACACTTTACCATCTGAGCCATTACGGAAGACACAATGATGAATAACTCATGTCAAATATGACACCTGGTAACCAAATATGAAATTACTTAGTTTCCTAAACCTTGCTTTTTTACTGAAGTGGCCTTGAGACTCACATTTAAGTTACTTTATTAGCCCTCTAACTGTTTTGTGATTCCATTTTCACATGTCTACAATCAATTATAATGTTAATTTGGAGCAAAATTAATCTTTAAATATGATAATTTTATTTTTTGAACATTGAAATTAAATTCAGAAATGGAATATTATTATCAAAACGTTCTCGTCTTTAGTACATAACTTTGGGAACTGTTTCTATACTAACTATAATTTGTATTACTTCAATCATCTTTCAGTACTGGAGAGGTTCTCGATGGATGATGGCATGTCCTATTTTAATCCCTCCTTCAAGTTCCTAGAGTGATTTCTATACAATTGTGTTCTACACAGACATCCATTTTATAGGTCACATTTCCACTGCACTTCTCCTTGACCATATAGCCAGGTCACTGGCCACTTTCTAGAAGATGGTAAAAGTTAAAACATCATGTTAAGGAGCATACAATTCAGTCCACTGAGCTGATTTGTTTTACTTTTTTTTTTTTTTTTAATCAGAGTCGTGAACTTCCAAACATTTTGTTGTCCATTTACCTCTGAACTGCTGTCTGCAAAAAAACAACTCTTTGTTGGTTAACTGAAGATGTTTATATGGCACTGTCCTAGTGATGATAGATTCTGGCAATATCTCATGCATTTACAAAGTGAACCCTAGGGAAAAAGAGGTTCCCTACTCATAAATATATTTTCCCTACTGTTCTCCAGGGGCATGATCCTTCATAAACCACTTTCTTTTTATTAGGGAATTCTGATAATTACTTTCCACATTAGAATGTTTTTTAGACATTTACCATAATATCAGAAGAGTTTTAGTTTTCAAAAAATTCTTATGACCTTGAGTTATAAGGGTAATTTTAATTAATATCTTTATGTCAAATCTATTTGCCCCTCAAATAGAAAATCTCTAGTCTAAATACCAGTTAGAGTTGTCCTTGGACTCTTTTTTTTTTTTTTTTTTTCAGTCAGGCATTAGTCTCTGTGTACATAGTGTTATCAAACAGAATCTTTCACAGAAATTTCGATTTTACACTCCATTAGTTCAGTTCAATTCAGTTGCTCAGTCAACTGCAACTATTTGTGACCCCATGAACCCCAGCACGCCAGGCCACTGAGTCCATCATCAATCCCTGAGTCTACCCAAATCAGTGTCCATTGAGTTGATGATGTCAACCAACCATCTCATTGTCTGTCGTCCTCTTTTCCAACTGCCCTCAATCTCTCCCAGCATCAGGGTCTTTTCCAAAGAGTCATCTCTTCTCATCAAGTGATCAAAGTATTGGAGTTTCAGCTTCAACATCAGTCCTTCCAATGAACACCCAGGACTGATCTCCTTTAGGATGGACTGGTTGGATTTTGTTGTAGTTCAAGGGACTCTCAAGAGTCTTCTCGAGCACCACAGTTTAAAAGCATCAATTCTGCAGGGCTCAGCTTTCTTTATATGCAACTCTCGTATCCATAGATGAAAACTGGAAAAACTATAACCTTAAGTAGATGGACCTTTGTTGACAAAGTAATGTCTCTGCTTTTCAATATGCTGTCTATGTTGGTCAAAACTTTCCTTCCAAAGAGTAAGAGTCTTTTAACTCTACGGCTTAAATCACCATCTGCAGTGATTTTGGAGCCCAGGAAAATAAAATCAGCCACTGTTTCCACTGTTTCCCTTTCTATTTTCCATGAACTGATAGGACCAGATGCCATGATCTTAGTTTTCTGAATGTTGAGCTTTAAGCCAATTTTTTCACTCTCCTCTTTCACTTTCATCAAGAGGCTTTTTTTTTTTTTTTTCTGCACTTTTTCCTGTAAGGCTGGTGTCATCAGCACATCTGAGGTTATTGATATTTCTTAAAATCTTGATTTCAGCTTATGCTTACTCCAGCTTAGAGTTTCTCATGATGTACTCTGCATATAAGTTAAATAAGCACCGTGACAATATACAGACTTGACATACTTCCAAATATGTCTATTACTCCCATTTTCCAAAATAGGAAACTACTTGGAATCAGTCTGTTGTTCCATGTCCAGTTCTACCTGTTGATTCCTGATCTGTATACAGTCTTCTCAAGTGTCATGTCAGCTGGTCTGGTATCTTCATCTTCTGAAGAATTTTTCAGTTTATTTTGATTCACACAGTTAAAGGCTTTCGCATAGTCAATAAAGCAGAAATAGATGTTTTTTTTCTGGGAATCTCTTGATTTTTCCATGATCCAGCAGATGTGGGCAATTTGATCTCCAGTTCCTCTGCCTTTTTTAAAATGAGCTTGAACATCTGGAAGTTCACAGTTCACATACTGCTGAAACCTGGCTTGGAGAATTTTGAGAATTACTTTACTAGCGTGTGAGATGAGTGCATTTGTGCAGTAGTTACAGCATTCTTTGGCAATGCCTTTCTTTGGAATTGGAATGAAAAATGACCTTTTACAGTCCTATTGCCAGTGCTGAGCTTTCCAAATTTGCTTGCATACTCAGTGCAGCACTTTCACAGTATCATCTTTTAGGATTTGAAATAGCTCAAATGGAATTCCATCACCTCCACTAGCTTTGTTCATAGTGATGCTTCAGGCCCACTTGACTTCACAGTCCAGGATGTCTGGCTCTAGGTGAGTGATCACACCATCATGATTATCTTGGTCATAAAGATTTTTTTCCTACAGTTCTTCTGTGTATTCTTGCCACCTCTTCTTAATATCTTCTGCTTCCATACCATTTCTGTCCTTTATTGAGCCCATCTTTACAGGAAATGTTCCCTTGGTGTCTCTAATTTTCTTAAAGAGATCTGTAGTCTTTCCCATTCTATTGTTTTCCTCTATTTCTTTGCATTGATCATCGAGGAAGGCTTTCTTATATCTCCTTGCTATTCTTTGGAACTCTGCATTCAAATCACTGTATCTTTCATTTTCTCCTTTGCCTTTTGCTTCTCTTCTTCTCACAGCTATTTGTAATGCCTCCTCAGACAGTCATTTTGCTTAGACAATATTCCATGGTCTAAGAAAAACTTACCTGTTCTCATTTAGCACATCCAATTACCAGTTCTTGAAGGGCAGGTTTACATGCCTTCTATTTCCCAGGAATATTTTTCCAGTCAGATCCAATGTCCATCCCCCAAATATATCGAAGTAAAGGAGATACAATCACTTAAACTATATCAATTTTTTTTCCAACTTTTACATTAATTTAAATTTACTTGAACATTAAAATTGAATTCTGAAGTGGAAAACTACTATCAAAACTATCACATCTTTGATGCATAACTTTGAGAACTATTTATATGGAAACCTTAGTTTGTAACTTAGGAGTCATGAATGTAATTTGTAAAGAGATTAGAAGATGGAAGTTAAACATCTGTAAAATAAGATAAAATTGAAAAATATATACATACAAAATTGGAACTTCTTGTAATATATTTTCATTTGTTCCAGTTTGTTTGGATTTCTATCCATAAAATGAATTAGATTTTGATTTAACATGAATTTCCATAAATCCAAAATTGCAAATTTAATTACAAAGTTTTAAAAGTCAATATAAATCAACATAATTCTCATAGTTAACTACTTGGATTAAAATTAATTCTTTGGAATAATATTGTTCTAAATTAACTAGAAATAGATTTAATCTATCCTATTTCATCTCATGGTGTAAACTAGACTTCATATCAATATGGGTTGTGCTGTCTTAAAAAGCCAAGAAAAATAGTATCAACAGGAGGGAAAAAAAAAGAAAAAATATAAGACTCTGTGTCATTGTAACATTGGCAAGCAATAAAGATGAATAGACATCTGATACCTTTGGATGTCTGGATAATGCTGAATGCAATATATTACTCTAATAAAACTATATACAACAATCTTTCAAGTGTTTAACTCCCTGCTTGGCTGGCTGCTTTTCCTGGAATTATAGTTCCCTAGTCTAATTCCACAAAGAGCTGACAAAAGATCTAAATACTGCTTAGACAAGAGTATTCTTTTTTTTTTCCCCACTTTTAAATATGAGAAAATTTTGAAGGATAAAATACATGTCTCTTTCTCATTATTCTTTTTCTTTTCTTTTTTTCAATTTCTTTACTTTTAATGACCTCTCCTTCACTTTGCATAAGAAAGAATAAAGTAGAAGATGTAGTGGAATTATTTTGAATTGATAATTTTAAAAATTAAAGTGCCACACATCAAACAAAGGAACTAGATTTTTGTCTCTTTTATTCATGAACTTACCCTTTCTGAACAGAAAAATATCCTGATAATTTTCTGATCTTAGAATTTGTAGATCAGTTTTGTACTTCAGTGTATATCTGTGAAAGGCATCCTATGACATCTTTCCTGCTCACTCAGAATGGTTATGTATGCTTCTTGGAATCAGAAGAAGATGGAGGCTCTCTTATCACATAAGTTGAGTGAGAGGCCTTAACAAGTCAACCCAAATTAATCTCTATTGTTTTCCCTAGTGACACACCAAAACCCAAGGAGTCACAGCAAGATAATCATTTTGCTTTATTGTTTTAAATCAATTGGTGGCTTTTTCTTCCTTTATCAGGAGAAAGTGTTGATTATCTCTTTAAGTCTCGTGGGTATACCATTTACTGTGCTGCCAGTATATTCTGTCTGCTGTCTTAATTCTGAGGGCTGAACAAGGTGACTTATCTTCCTGTTAGCAAATATACATATTTGTGTGTGTGTATGTGTGTGTGTATGTATGTGAGGTAAACTTTGAGACTCATTATTTCTGATTTAATAGGGTATAGATCCCCAGGTGTAGAGACAATGGGTATCCCTTACAGAGCAGCAGAGTTGAGGGATGCCTTACATCTATTTTGAATAAAACAGCTCCAAACCTGTAATTGTTAAAATAAATTTTGAGTGAACATTATCCTCCAATATAACTCTAAGAGTTGCTTCTCCTGAAAATTTGAAGTCAAAGGAAGAAACCTCAACATGTTTATACTTTTGTCTTTGATACAAAGATACTATTCACTGGATCACTTTTCTTAGCTTCAGGTTCCTCATCTCTTAAAAAGTACTATGATATATCAGGTGTCACATAATTCATGAATCCATTATTAAAAATATGATATAATAGAAAAAAGTTGTGCTCTTTATTATTTGAGATAAGTCTACCTTTCTTTTTTAATTTAATTTTATTATTATTATTTTACCTTTACACTACTGTATTGGTTTTGCCATACATCAACATGAATCTGCCATGGCTGTACATGTGTTCCCAATCCTGAACCCCCTCCCAACTCCCTCCTCATACCATCCCTCTGGGTCATCCCGGTGCACAGGCCCCAAGCATCCTGTATCTATTCTCTATCCTTTTCAGTGTTCTAACTTCAAAATGCTTTGAAGAATAAAAATGTAATTCAGTAAATATTACATGCATTCCCCTGCTTGAAAATTTACAACACTGTGTAGTACTGAGAGTTTGATAAAGCTCAATATTATTTTTTTTTTCCACTTGGAATTCCACCAAATTACTTGACCATAAAAAACTGTTTACTTAACAACTTTTGTTGTTGTTGTTCAGTCACACAGCCATGTATGACACTTTGTGACTCCAGGGACTGCAAGTACAGGACCCCATGGACAGGCTTCCCTGTCCTTCACCATTCCCCAGAGCCTGCTCAAACTTATGCCCATCGAATCAGGGATGTCATCCAACCATCTTATCCTCTGT
This sequence comes from Litocranius walleri, assembly GCA_006410535.1. Classification (NCBI taxonomy): domain Eukaryota; kingdom Metazoa; phylum Chordata; class Mammalia; order Artiodactyla; family Bovidae; genus Litocranius; species Litocranius walleri. The sequence continues at coordinate 796,822 of SJYG01000861.1, forward strand.
CATCCCCTTTTTCTGCCTTCAGTCTTTCCCAGCATCACGGTCTTTTCTAATGAGTTGGCTCTTCCCATCTGGTGGCCAAAATATTGGAGCTTCAGTATGATTCCTTCCAATGAATATTCAGCATTGGTTTCCTTTAGGATTGATTGGTTTGATCTCCTTGCAGTCCAAGGCACTTTCAAGAGTCTTCTCCAACACCACAGTTCAAAAGTATCAGTTCTTTGGCATTCAGCTTTCTTTATGGTCCAACTCTCATATCCATACATGACTACTAGAAAAGCCATAACTTTGAGTATATGGACCTTTATCAGCAAAGTAACGTCTCTGCTTCTTAACACACTCTTTAGGTCTGTCATAGATTTCTTCCAAGGAGCAAGTGTCTTTCAATTTCATGGCTGCAGAAACCATTCACAGTGATTTTGGAACCCAAGAAAATAAAGTCTGTCACTGTTTCCACTGTTTTCCTATCTGTTGGACATGAAGTGATGGGACCAGATGCCATGATCTTAGTTTTTTGAATGTTGAGTTTTAAGCCAGCTTTATGCAACTTATATTATCTATCTTAGGGAGCAATGATATACAAGCAAAAGCCTTCAGTGAGCTTTCTTTTGACACCTCAAGGAATAATGAATAATGCTAGCTTCTAAATCCTGCTGTCTTGTAACTACTAGAATGTTGTTGTTGTTTATTTGTTTGTTTTTGAGAAGCGTATCCACTTTTACAGCTTTCTTTCATCTTCTGTGGAGGAAGCATTCTATTTCATATCTGTGTTATTTATTTATTTGTTTTTCTCAATCAGCTGGACAGAGGAGCTATGAGTACTACAAGAGCAGGGATGGAAAGGCCTGAGATAAGCTACTGCTACTGCCGCTAAGTCACTTCAGTCATGTCTGACTCCGTACGACCCCACCAGGCTCCCCTGTACCTGGGATTCTCCAAGAAAGAACACTGGAGTGGATTGCAATTTCTTTATTCAATGCATGAAAGTAAAAATTGAAGTTGCTCAGTAGTGTCTGACTCTTAGTGACCCCATGGGCTGCAGTCTACCAGGCTCCTCTATCCATGGGATTTTCCAGGCAAAAGTACTGGAGTTCTGTGTTCTCCTGGTGAGAAAAGCTAAGAGGTGGTGAAAAAACTTCAGCAAAGCAGCAGATTTCTAGTCTCTGTTATATAACATAACATGGTTTCTTATTTTTAGAACATCAACAGTTCGCTTAAAAGAAACAAGTAAATGTGGCTTATAACCATACATAATTCTGTTGTAATTTCATGTATTTCACAATGAAGAGAACAGAAGACTGTAACTACAATGGCACTTTCATTTCAGTTCTCCACGCTTCTTTATTTGGCACCAGGAGATATGAACTGATGCCAAACTGTTAAATTGTAGGCATTGCCAGGTCTGCTGGATAGATGTTTTACGTACTTAGACCAAAGCTATTACAAGTCTTGACTACTTTCCCCATCTCTCCTTTTCTGTGCTTAGCTCCCTAAGGGCTGTTCAATCAAGACTCTATAAAAATTGTTGAACTGTTCAGCTTTTTATTGAGAGCCTTGATGTTACAGCCCCACAGGAGCTCACTGAAGAGAGGATTAGCCTCATTACAATAATGAGGCAAAGAGAATGCCCAGTACAAGGAGAGGTATAAAACCAAAGACTGCAGCGCACTGTAATTGACCAACTTAGTCACCTTTAAAAAGGAGGAAGGTGAGCCAACCACCAACATCAGAAGAAAACTAATGCTATAGGGCAAAGAGATTTCATTCATAACGTGGACTTACTCATTTTTATTTACACAGAAAAAATGGAGCCTATTAAATAGAATGACCTTCTCCCACTAAAATGTTGAGTGCATATGGATATAGAGCAATTTGCTTATGCTTCATTTCATACATAAAGCCTTGCTGTTAAGACAGGCTCTCTCTCTCTCTCTCTCTCTTTGTTTACTTTCCTAAACTGAAATTCTGTCCCAATTAAACACTAATTTTCCATTCCCCTTCCAAGCACTCCTACCCCTGGTATCTATCAATGAACTTTGTTACTGTATGAGTTGGACTAGTCTAGCTGTTCTCTATAAGTAGAATTGAACAGTGTCTATCTATACTTAATGTATTGAACTGTATTTTTAAGGTTAAATTTTATACATGTCCTACAGAGTTTCAACAAGATGATGGATTCTGAAATTGGATGATAGGGAACTTGCACAGTACTTGCAATGCGAATGTACTCAGTGTTAATGAATTGTACAGTTAAGTATGGTTAACATAGTATGTGTTATATTATGTGACTTTTACCACATTTAAAAAAAAGGCCACTTTTAGAACTTCTTTTTTATTATTGTAGAAAAATCAAATTGCAACTTATTAGCCACATGTCAAGAACTTTTGCTTTGATATCTTGTTAAAATATTCAAATTTATTTTAATAAATTTTGCTTAAAAAAATGCTAAGTATAACTCATAGGAGCTAGAATAACTATATGTGGGAGGAAAAGAGCCACAGTATAATGTGGAGAAATAACTTATGAGACCATAAGATGTCTAAGCTCATTTGAGTATCTCATTCATTCAGTCATTCACTTGACTTGATCAGACACTCTGTCTGTGCTTGGGCATACAGGTATAAATAAAACCTAAATTCTGACATTAAGGCATCTGATCAAATCACGTTAAGTGACTAGTAAAATGTAAACAGCTGAAAGAACATTATTAATAATATTTGTTTCAACAGAGATTAAAATATGAAACTGATTATTTTGATTTTAATCAATCAAAATTAATAATTGAGCAATTATTTTGGTAATAAGCTCTAAATTATTTGGAAAATTGTATATTCTTGGTTAGTGATAGGTTTTGTTGAGCATGAAGAAATAAATGTATTTCACATAATGAATGTGTCCATGTTTTATAAATTTTATACAAAACTTAGTAGATAAGCTAGTCAGTTCAGTTCAGTTGCTCAGTCGTGTCCGACTCTTTGCGACCTCATGAATCACAGCACAACAGGCCTCCTTGTCCATCACCATCTCCCGGAGTTCATTCAGACTCACATTCATTGAGTCAGTGATGTCATCCAGCCATCTCATCCTCGGTCGTCCCCTTCTCCTCCTGTCCCCAATCCCTCCCAGCATCAGAGTCTTTTCCAATGAGTCAACTTTTCACATGAGGTGGCCAAAGTACTGGAGTTTCAGCTTCAGCATCATTCCTTCCAAAGAAATTCCAAGGTTGATCTCCTTCAGAATGGACTGGTTGGATCTCCTTGCAGTCCAAGGGACTCGAGAGTCTTCTCCAACACCACAGTTCAAAAGCATCAGTTCTTCAGAGCTCAACTTTCTTCATAATCCAAATCTGACATCCATACATGACCACTGTAAAAAATATAGCCTTGACTAGACAGACCTTTGTTGGCAAAGTAATGTCTCTGCTTTTGAGTATGCTAAATAGATTGGTCATAAATTTCTTTCCAAGGAGTAAGCATCTTTTAATTTCCTGGCGGCAGTCACCATTGGCAGTGATTTTGGAGCCTAAAAAAGTAACGTCTGATATTGTTTCCACTGATGCCATGGTCTTAGTTTTCTGAATGTTGAGTTTTAAGCCAGCTTTTTCACTCTCATCTTTCACTTCCATCAAGAAGCTTTTTAGATCCTCTTCACTTTCTGCCATAACGGTGGTGTCATCTGCATATCTGAGGTTATTGATATTTCTCCCAGCAATCTTGATTCCAGTTTGTGCTTCTTCCAGCCCAGCGTTTCACATGATGTACTCTGTATATAAGTTAAATAAGCAGGGTTACATATACAGCCTTGATGTAGTCCATTTCCTATTTGGAGCCAGTCTTTTGTTCCATGTTCAGTTCTAACTGTTGCTTCCTCACCTGCATATAGGTTTCTAAAGAGGCAGTTCAGGTGGTCTGGTAGTCCCATCTGTTTCGGAATTTTGCACTGTTTTTTGTGATCCATACTGTCAAAGGCTTTGGCAAAATTAATAAAGCAGAAGTAGATGTTTTTCAGGAACTCTTTTGCTTTTCCTATGATCCAGGTGATATTGGCAATTTGATCTCTGGTTCCTCTGCCTTTTCTAGAACCAGCTTGAATATCTGAAAGTTCATGGTTCACCTATTGTTGAAGTCTGGCTTGGAGAATTTTGAGCATTACTCTACTAGCATGTGAGATGAGTGCAATTGTGCAGTAGTTTGAGCATTCTTTGGCATTGCCTTTCTTTGGGATTGGAATGAAAACTGACATTTTCCAGTACTGTGGCAACTGCTGAGTTTTCCAAATGTGCTGGCATATTGAGTGCAGCACTTTCACAGCATCATCTTTCACAATTTGAAATAGCTCCACTGGAATTTCATCACCTCCACTAGCTTTGTTCGTAGTGATGCTTTATAAGGCCCACTTAACTTCACATTCCAAGATGTCTGGCTCTAGGTGAGTGATCACATCATTTGATTATCTTGGTCATGGTAATCATTTTTTACAGTTCTTCTGTGTATTTTTGCCACCTCTTTTTAATATCTTCTGCTTCTGTTAGGTCCATAATATTTCTGTCCTTTATCAAGCCAAACTTTGAATGAAATGCTCTCTTTGTTTGTCTAATTTTCTTGAAGAGATATCTAGCCTTTTCCATTCTGTTGTTTTCTTCTATTTCCACATTTCTGTCAAAATGTGGTCCACTGGAGAAGGAAATGCCAAAGCACTTCAGTATTCTTGCCTTGAGAACCCCATGAATAGTATGAAAAGACAAAATGATAGGATACTGAAAGGGGAACTCCCTAGGTCGGTAGGTGCCCAATATGCTACAGGAGATCAGTGGAGAAATAACTCCAGAAAGAATGAAAGGATGGAGCCAAAGCAAAAACATTACACAGCTGTGGGTGTGACTGATGATAGAAGCAAAGTCTAATGCTATAAAGAACAATATTGCATAGGAACCTGGGATATTACATCCATTAAATGAAATGGAATGGATGATTTTAAATCAGATGACCATTATATTTACTACTGTTGGCAGGAATCCCTTAGAAGAAATGGTGTAGCCATCATGGTCAACATAAGAGTCTAAAATGCAGTAATTGGATGCAATCTCAAAAATGACAGAATGATCTCTGTTCGTTTCCAAGGCAAACCATTCAATATCATGTCTATGCCCCAACCAGTAACACTGAAGAAGCTGAAGTTGAACAGTTTTATGAAGACCTACAAGACCTTTTAGAACTAACACCCCCCAAAGATGTCCTTTTCATTATAGGGAATTGGAATGCAAAAGTAGGAAGTCAAGAAACACCTGGGGTAACAGGCAAATTTGGCACTGGAATGCAGAATGAAGCAGGGCAAAAGCTAATAGAGTTATGCCTAAAGAACGCACTTGTCATAGCAAACACCCTCCTCCAACAACACAAGAAAAGACTCTACACATGGACATCACCAGATGGTCAACACAGAAATCAGATTGATTATATTCTTTGCAGCCAAAGATAGAGAAGCTCTATGCAATCAAGAAAAACAAGACCAGTAGTTGACTGTGGCTCCTGTGATCATGAACTCCTTATTATCAAATTCAGACTTAAATTGAAGAAAGTAGGGGAAATCGCTAAACCATTCAGGTATGACCTAAATCAAATCCCTTATGATTATACAGTGGAAGTGAGAAATAGATTTAAGAGCCTAGATTTGATAGATAGAGCGCCTGACGAACTATGGAATGAGATTCGTGTCATTTTACAGGAGTCAGGGATCAAGACAATTCCCATGGAAAAGAAATGCAAAAAAGTAAAATGGCTGTCTGGGGAGACCTTACAAAAAGCTGTGAAAAGAAAAGAAGCAAAAAACAAAGGAGAAAAGTAAAGATATAAGCATCTGAATGAAGAGTTCCAAAGAATAGCAATGAGAGATAAGAAAGCCTTCCTTAGTGATCAATGTAAAGAAGTAGAGGAAAATAATAGGTAGGCTAACTTACCTAAAAATGCAAAGTCAGAAATATTTAAATATATATTTAAATCAATGTTCCAGATTTCTTTATTACTACTAATTCTCTTTTATAAAAAAAGGTGCTTTCTACTCACCAAGAGTAGAAGATACAGCCTTGATTCATCAATCTTATTTTCTCAATTAGTTTCACATTTCATCCTAGAATAGAAAGCAATAAATTGGCCATTATTACCAACATCTCTACTTTGATATTTATCAGTTCTGGTGGTGTCCATGTTTCTCTCCTTGGCTAATAGAGAAAATAGCAATGCTCATGTATCACTCAGACCAATTATATTGCATCCTTGGGTACTTTGAGTACTTGGGTACATCCTTGCATGTACTCTTCTAATTTTAATAATAGTAAAAAAATAACTGAAAATCAAAAGCAACCTTAATGGTTTAATTATAAGAGTCTCTGCTTTTTTTATTGGAGGCCTCAAGTAAGTAATTTGAGACACTGTAGGGAACATATTTCAAATGGTACAGATGAAAATTAATTTATACATCATAAAAATTAAAAGTTTACCAATTAATTATTAAAAACAATAACTAATAAACATTAATAAATAGTTTATAACTAATCAAATAGGGACATATGGTACTTCTAAAAATATAGTATATCTTTTGTTTTTATTTTGAGATTACTTCAAGTTTACATTGAAACAGCAAGCATAATATGAGAACTTTTTTTCTAAGACATTTGAGAACAAAGTTCTGACCATTTGTTGGACAAAGATGTCCACCATTTTGAAATTCAAGTGAAAAGTATTCCTACCAAAGAAATAAACAAACAAATCAGTAATTTAACAATGATATAATCTTCTAAATTACACTGTTAACTCAAAGTTCCAAGTGATCAGTTGAGGCAGAAAGTGCTTTGCAGTCTGTGAAGACTGCAAAAAGTACAAATCCAGGAAGACACTTGAACTGTGTTCTGCTAAACTATAAAATGGAAATGGGAAGGGTCTATGAAGACAAAAAGCCATGAAATTAATCTGAGTATGAGTTTTTTGTCAGTAATTAGGAGAATTAGGATAGAAGCTGTCAAGAAATGTGTGTTTGTTAAGCAAGGATTGGTCAGTTTTTGAACTAATTACATAATTGTGTAAGGGAGCGCTTTGAAACAATCTGCAGCTGGCAGCTGCTAGCAGATATTGTTTTGGAAATAGCTAGTGATGTCCTTGAGTTTGATGTAATTTAGAGACATTTCAAGTTCTCAGTGATGCAGGAACATACCTAAAACCACATCCACAACGAACACCAGGTTCCATTATGGATGCCTCAAGCATAGTTACTCAATTTTTATTTTAAAATAATCTTAAATATATCAGAATTTCCCCCTTCTGATCAAAAGCTTCCCTTTGGAAGGTACTAATGATCAGTTTTGGTCCAATTATATACCTTTTTGTTGCCAGAGTGAGCAATAATTTGCTCAAGAGCCATAGCCTCTCTTGGAGCTGGGACTGGTTTACCCTAGGAGATTTGTATTGAAGGGGAGAATTAAAAAAGTGTAGATTACAGAACTAGGTCTCATTTGAGCAACAGAAAGTTTCAAGGATATGGTCCCTTTCAGGTCATATTTCAACCAGTGTTTCAGGATGAGCTGATTATTCCCCAGGAGGAAAGATGTAGTGAAGCTTCAAGCCACTGTGCAATCATAACTTTAGTGGAAACTTTGGTCTTATGCAAGCTGGTTACACACAGCATAACAAGTTTGAATATCATTAAGACAAAACCAATAATGAAAATCAAAAGAAGAATGGTCTTTAGTCTGAATACCTGAGAGAGGCCAGCTAAAAATGTCAGAAAATTTATTATTAAGCCCTCTGAGTACAAAGTTAGAATATCCTTTAAGAGTTTTGGCATGTATAGTTTACTGGTTTCAGGTTTCATCTAGAAGAAGGTATTGGTCCAAGTGCAACAAGAAGTATTAACACCAGCACAGATGCTTCACTGGGCAACAAGGAGACATCTGCAAAATGGTTATCAAATACTATGTGAGCAAGAAAAGGACCTTTGCTGATCTCCAATAGCTCTTGCAGAGCTCTAATAATCCTATCAACAGTATGAGTAAGATATATTTTAACCTCTAGATCAGTGGAACATGTTCCAAAGCAGGGACCTCAAATTCTGAGGAGACAATTTGATTGATCCCCTAAATATCCTGCAGGGAGGTCACATCCTTGAGAATGAGCACAACCATTATCTTCATAGAAATCATCTTCATGGTAGTCAGTTATTGCGAGGGCCCTTTTTTTTTTTTTTTCAGATTTTAACTATCAGGGTTAGAATTTAAGCTAGTAAGCAGTTTTAAAATAGTAACTGGAGTGGTCAAATGTCCCAGCACATAAGTTCCTCTTATTCTACAATCATTAAACACTCATGTGCTCAAGATTAGTTGTTGTACCCATAAGCAAATATAACCACTTTAGGGGCACATAGTACTACAAGTATTGAGGATTTTTTTTTTTTTTTTGGTAGGTGAGTGACCACTTTTGTAATCATAGGCCAGTACATGGGAGTTTCCAGTCAGTCAAATTGAGCATACAGGTAGAAAAAGGAGCATGTCCTAATTAACCCATATAGTTTGGATTCTAATTCCCATATATAAAGAGGGATTATGTATTTTGTCTGTAATATTTATATTGGCCTTATTATAGCACATGGTCAGCAAGTATGATATAGAGGATAGGGAAGATATGTAATTGGTATTTACCTTGCAAATGGTGATATTTTATTTTGAAAAAAATGTTTTGACTCTTATCATACTCATAAGCATTAGACTGGTTAGATCTAGGTCTCCTAGTGTCCCTTGGAATCTTTACCTGTGTAGTCAGGAAGAAACAAGCGACAGACGAGGACTGGGTAAAAATTTGAATGCAGCAAAAAAATCTCTGAGATTTCTCTTTTAAGAGCCATGGTAAAGTTAGAGGCATTGATGAAATTGGTTACAATGATGGGGTCTTTATTTTTTGTAAAAGACCCAATAAGGAAATGGTAACATGTCCAACACTCAGGTAAATTTCCTGAAGTTGCAAGAAACCAGAAATTTAAAAAATAGCATTGTCTTTACAGGTACACGAATGGAAAAGACAGGAAACAATAAAACAACAGGGAGGGATTTTAAAAGGTCTTAAATTATATGAGGATATTTGGCTATGACTATAAAATAATTAAGCAGATGTTTTCTCTGAGTTTTTCAGGTGACAAAAGTATGACATTTAAAAAAATAGTGTTTATTAGTAAGAATGTGTAGGATCACTATGATTGATAATAGATTATGCATACATGTTCAGTTGCTGAGTTTGTCCCACTCTTTCTGACCCTATGGACCGTAGTCCACTGACTTCCCTGCCCATGGGATTTTCTAGGCAAGAATATGGGAGTCAGTTGTATTTCTTCCTCCAGGAGATCTTACCCACCAAGAGACTGAACCCATGTCTCTTGCATTGACAAGCAGATTCTTTACCACTGTGCCACATGGGAAGCCCAATAGTAGATTATATATGAAGAAAATAAAGTAAACACTTAGGTATTTGCTAAAATTATAACTCCTTCAAAAGTTTCACCATAACCACCACTGCAGCAATCCCACAGTAAGTAATAGGACTAGGAGCAAATGTTGCCTCACAAAAATTAGATAGAACTCTCCAATATCATAGACATTGGGCATGAAGTACACTAGCCTGACCTGGATCCTTGGAAGAGCTGTCTGTTTCAGATGTTGCCTCCTTCTGGTCCAGAAAAGATTTAGTTGTTTGCTTGTTTCTGGTTAGTTTCAGTTGGAGGTTACCAATGGGTTGAGAGATCCAGTCAGGGTTCTGCTAAGCCCTTCAGTTGTGGTCTGACTCTGCAGTTCTAAGGACTTTAGCACATCAGGCTCCTCTGTCCACAGGATTTTCCAGGCAAGAATACTGGAGAGGGTTGCCTCCAGGGGATCTTCCCAATCCACGGATTAAACCCTGTTCTCCTGCATCTCCTGAACTACAGGTGGATTCTTTGCTACTGATCCACCAGGGAAGCCCCCAGTCAGGATTGGGAACCCTTTTTAAATGAGAAACATGGATCCACGATTCAATGGCAGTGAGTTCTGGGTGAGTTAGCAATTCTGTATAAGGTCCCTTTAACTGCAGTCATGAAGTTAAAAGACCCTTGCATCATGGAAGAAAAACTACAACAAACCTAGACAGCATATTAAAAAGCAAAGACATCATTTTGCTGACAAAGGTCTGTACAGTTCAATATATGGTTTTTCCAATAGTCATGTACCGATGGGAGAGATAGACCTCAAAGAAGTCTGAATGTGGAAGAACTGATGCTTTTGAATTGTGGTACTGGAGAAGACTTTTGAGAGTACCTTAGGCAGTAGCCTAGAGTGCCAGGCTGTGATGGCACAGGAACAGCTGAGAGGAGCTACCTCGTGTCTGAGGTCAGGGCGGCAACTGAGAGGAGCTACTCCACGTCTGAGGTCAGGGGTGGCCGGGAGGAGACACCCCATGTCCAAGGTTAGGGGCAGCTGGGGGGAGACACCCCACGTCTGAGGTCACTGGCCACCAGAAGAAGCCACCTCATGCTTGAGGCCAGGGACAGTGACCCTGAAGAGCCACCAAGAGCCTGAGGGCAGGGGCAGCAGCTGGGAGGAGCCACCCACACCTGAAGCAAGGGCCGGTGGCCAGAAGGAGAAACCTGAGGAGTGGTGGCTATGCAGGCACAGGACGGCCTAGAGGAGCTATCCCACATTGAAGGTCAGGAACAGCAGAGGTAAAGAGATACCCCTTGTTCAAGGTAAGGAGCAGCAGCTGTGCTTTGGTGGAGCAGCAGTGAAGAGATACCCCTCACCCAAGGTAAGGGAAAACCAAGTAAGATAGTAGGTGTTGCAAGAGGGCATCAGAGAGCAGACACACTGAAACCATACACACAGAAAACTAGTCAATCTAATTACGCTAGGACCATAGCCTTGTCTCACTCACTGAAACCAAGCCATGGCTGTGAGGTAACCCAAGGTGGGTGGGTCATGGTGGAGAGGGCTGACAGAACGTGGTCCACTGGAGAAGGGAATGGCAAGCCACTTCAGTATTCTTGCCTTGAGAACCCCATGAACAGTATAAAAAGGCAAAATGATAAGATACCAAAAGAGGAACTCCCTAGGTCATTAGGTGTCCAATATACTACTGGAAATGAGTGGAGAAATAACTCCAGAAAGAATGAAAGGATGGAGCCAAAACAAAAACATTACACAGTTGTGCACATGACTGGAGATAGAGGCAAGACCTGATGCTGTAAAGAGCAATATTGCATAGGAACCTGGAATGTTAGGTCCATGAATCAAGGCAAATTGGAAGTGGTCAAACAAGAGATGAGAAGGGTGAATGTCAACATTCTAGGAATACGCGAACTAAACTGGACTGAAATGGGTGAATTTAACTCAGATGACCATTATATCTACTACTGTGGGCAAGAATCCCTCAGAAGAAATGGAGTAGCCATCATGGTCAACAAAAGAGTCCGAAATGCAGTACTTGGATGCAATCTCAAAAATAACAATGATTTCTGTTTGTTTCCAAGGCAAACCATTCAATATCACAGTTATCCAAGTCTATGCCCCAACCAGTAACGCTGAAGAAGCGGAAGTTGAACGGTTCTATGAAGACTTACAAGATCTTTTAGAATAACACCCAAAAAAGAGGTCCTTTTCATTATAGAGGACTGGAATGCTAAAGTAGGAAGTCAAGTAACACCTGGAGTAACAGGCAAATTTGGCCTTGGAATGAAGAATGAAGCAGGGCAATGACTAATAGAGTTTTGCAAAAAAAAAAAAAAAAAATGCACTGGTCATAGCAAACACCCTCTTCCAACAACAGAAGCAAAGAATCTACACATGGATATCACCAGATGGTCAACACTAAAATCAGATTGATTATATTCTATGCAGCAAATTTGGAGAAGCTCTATACAGTCAACAAAAATAAGACCAGGAGCTGACTGTGGCTCAGATATGAACTCCTTATTTCCAAATTCAGACTTAAATTGAAGAAAGTAGGGAAAACCGCTACACCATTTAGGTATAACCTAAATCAAATCTCTTATGATTATACAGTGGAAGTGAGAAATAGATTTAAGGGTCTAGATTTGATAGACAGAGTGCCTGATGAACTATGGAATGAGGTTTGTGATATTGTACAGGAGACAGGGATCAAGACCATCTCCATGGAAAAGAAATGCAAAAAAGCAAAATGGCTATCTGGGGAGGCCTTACAAATAGCTGTGAACAGAAGACAGGCAAAAAGCAAAGGAGAAAAGGAAAGATAGAACCATCTGAATGAAGAGTTCCAAAGAATAGCAAGAAGAGATAAGAAAGTCTTCTTCAATGATCAATGCAAAGAAATAGAGGAAAAGAACAGAATGGGAAAGATTACAGAATGGGAATCTTCAAGAAAATTAGAGATACCAAGGGAACATTTCATACAAAGATGGGCTTGATAAAGGACAGAAAAGGTATGGACCTAACAGAAACAGAAGATATTAAGAAGAGGTGGCAAGAATACATGGAAAATCTGTACAAAAAAGATCTTCAAGATCCAGATAATCATGATGATGTGATCATTTATCTAGAGCCAGACATCTTGGAATGTCAAGTCAAGTGTGCCTCAGAAAGCATCACTATGAACAATGCTAATGGAGGTGATGGAATTCCAATGGAGCTGTTTCAAATCCTGAAAGATGATGCTGTGAAAGTGCTGCACTCTATATGCCAGCAAATTTGGAAAACTGGGTAGTGGCCACAGGACTGGAAAAGGTCAGTTTTCATTCCAATCCCAAAGAAAGGCAATGCCAAAGAATGCTCAAACTACTGCACAATTACACTCATTTCACATGTTAGTAAAGTAATGCTCAAAAATCTCCAAGCCAGACTCAGCAGTATGTGAACCATGAACTCCCTGATGTTCAAGCTGGTTTTAGAAAAGGCAGAGGAACAAGAGAGCAAATTGACAACATTCTCTGGATCATCAAAAAAGCAAGAGAGTTCCAGAAAAACATCTATTTCTCCTTTATTGACTATGTCAAAGTCTTTGATTGTGTGGATCACAATAAACTATGGAAAATTCTGAAAGAGATGGGAATACCAGACCACCTGAACTGCCTCTTGAGAAATCTGTATGCAGGTCAAGAAGCAACAGTTAGAACTGAACATGCAACAACAGACTGGTTCCAAGTAGGAAAAGGAGTACATCAAGGTTGTATATTGTCATCCTGCTTATTTAACTTATATGCAGAGTACATCATGAGAAATGCCGGAGGGAAAGAAATACAAGCTGGAATTAAGATTACTGGGAGAAATATCAATAACCTCAGATATGCAAATGGCACCACTCTTATGGCAGAAAGTGAAGAGGAGCTAAAAAGCCTCTTGATGAAACTTAAAGAGGAGAATGAATAAGTTGGTTTACAGCTCAACATTCAGAAAATGAAGATCATGGCATCTGGTCCCATCACTCCATGGGAAATAGGTGGGGAAACAGTGGAAACAGCATCAGACGTTATTTTATTTTTTGGCCCCTAAATCACCGCAGGTGATGACTGCAGCCATGAAGTTAGAAGACGCTTAGTCCTTGGAAGAAAAATTATGACCAACCTAGATAGTATATTCAAAAGCAAAGACATTACTTCGCCAATTAAGGTCCGTCTAGTCAAGACTATGGTTTTCCCTGTGGTCATGTATGGATGTGAGAGTTGGACTGTGAAGAAGACTGAGCACCAAAGAATTGATGCTTTTGAACTGTGGTGTTGCAGAAGACTCTTGAGAGTCCCTTGGACTGCAAGGAGATCCAGTCAGTCCATTCTGAAGGAGATCATCCCTGGGATTTATTTGGAAGGAATGATGCTAAAGCTTAAACTGCAGTACTTTAGCCACCTCATGAGAAGAGTTGAGTGATTAGAAAAGACTCTGATGCTGGGAGGGATTGGGAGCAGGAGGAGAAGGGGACGACCGAGGATGAGATGGCTGGATGGCATCACGGACTTGATGAACTTGAGTCTGAGTGAACTCCGAGGGATGGTAATGAACAAGGACGCCTGGTGTGCTGCGATTCATGGGGTCACAGAGTCAGACACAGCTGAGTGACTGAACTGAACTGAACTGAGCTAGACTGCAAGGAGATAAAACCATTCAATCCTAAAGGAAGTCAACCCTGAATATTCCTTTGAAGTATTGATGCTGAAACTGAAACTCCAATATTTCGGCCACCTGATACAAATAGACAACTTATTGAAAAAGACTCTCATGCTGGCAAACGTTGAAGACAAAAGGAGAAGTGGCAGTAATGAAGATGGACAGATGTCACCACTGACTCAATGGACATAAGTGTAAACAAACTCTGGGAGAAAGTGGAGGACAGAAGAACAGCAGGTATGCTGCAGTCCATAGGGTTGCAAAGAGTCAGAAAGGACTTAGTAACTGAACAACAGTAACAACTGAGGTTGTGAAGGCTTTTTTGTTTGTTTGTTTTCTTCTCTCTATCTCAGAAACATAGTTGATTGGCTGTAAATCATGTTCTTTGCAGTCTCCATCTCCCAGGAGGTTGCTATTAAAATATTTTTATACTAGTGAGTACTTCTATGTCAACTCCATGCTAAAGGGTCCACCTGCCAAGGCAGGAGATAAGGATTCAATCCATGCATCATGAAGATCCCCTGGAGAAGAAAATGGCAACCCACTCCAGTATTCATGTCTGAAAAATTCCATGGACAGAGGAGCCTAGCAGACTACAATCCACTGAGTTGCAAAATATTTGGACATGATTTCATGACTAAACAATACTAGTGAGATATTTATCCTTCACAATTTGGAAAGTTCCTGTCAATACATTAAAACTTCCTCTTTAATCAAACTGAGCTCATGCAAATTACTATATATGTTCACTGATGTACCAGTAGTTATTTCAAAAGGAGTATGTAGGTGTTTTCCAAAAGAAGTAGACCTTAGATAAATAGCATTAAGGTCAGGACTTTTGGCTAGGGGTAATTGAAAGATTCAACCGATTTAGTCAAGTGAGTCTTAACTGTACAACTGGTATGTTACACTAATCCAGCAGTGAAAATGAAGATGCTCAACATCACTCATTCTCAGAGAAATGCAAATCAAGACCAAAATGAGGTACCATTTCACACCAGTCAGAATGGCTACAATCCAAAAGTCTACAAGCAATGAATGCTGGAGAGGGTGTGGAGAAAAGGGAACCCACTTAAACTGTTGGTGGGAATGCAAACTAGTATAGCCACTATAGAGAACAGTGTGGAGATTCCTTAAAAAAAAACTGGAAACAGAACCAGTCTAGGTTCAATGCAGGATACAGGATGCTTAGGGCTGGTGCACTGGATTAACCCAGAGGGATGGTATGGTGAGGGAGGTGGGAGGGGGATTCAGGAGTGGGAACTTATGTACACCCATGGCATATTCATGTTGATGTATGGCAAAACCAATACAGTATTGTAAAGTAAAAAAAAAAAAAAAATTGAATAATTTGTCCAGAAAGAGGTTATTCAGTTTCTGAGAAGCTCAGAAGTAACACCTCATATTTGGGTTAATTTTTGGGTTGTACCCATTATCAATGTGATAGCCCTTCAAAATAGAAGTGCCTCAACCCAGTTAGAAAACATACATATCAATACAAGTATATATTTATATGCTCAATGCAGTGGCAGTTGGATAAAATCCATCTGCTACATATCAAAGTGTCCAAAAGTTAATAGGAAATGGCTTTTGGAAGAATGAATAGGTGTATCAAGATTATATATTGAGCAAAAGTGAATTTACAACTTACTAAGAAATAAATTTATATCCTCCTTGCTATCTTGTGGGAAACTTCAAATAGTATTGCTTTTCCCACAATATAATTATGTATGAGCCTTGTAGTTGACCCTATGGACATTTGATAGAAAATGTTCTTGCAAACACTGAGGCAGAACTAGGTTATTGTTAAGTACATACTATAAGTTATGATCCTCCCAAAACTTACAATATTTTTGAAGACTTTTTTTTTATTCATCTTGGAATAAGTTTTGGGGGGGCTTCAGCCAATAAATCATATATTTTATTTTATTTTTTTAATTATTTATTTTTTTAATTACAATACTGTATTTGTTTTGCCATACATTGACATGTATTAGCCACAGGTGAACACAATCTCCCAATGCCGAAGCCCCCTCCCACCTCCCACCCCACACCATCTACCTGAATCATCCTGTGCACCAGCCCCATGCATCCTGCATCCTGCATTGAACATAGACTGGCGTTTCATTTCTTACAAGATAGTATACGTTTCAATGCCATTCTCCCAAACCATCCCACCCTTTCCCTCTCCCCCATAGTCCAAAAGTCCATTCTATACCTCTGTGTCTCTTTTGTTGTCTCACATATAGGGTCATCATTACTATCTTCTAAATTCCATATATATGTGTCAGTATACTGTATTGGTGTTTTTCTTTCTGGCTTACTTCACTCTGTATAATCGGTTCCAATTTCATCCATCTCATTAGAACTGAGTCAAATTTATTCTTTTTAAGGGCTGAGTAGTACTCCATTGTGTATATGTACCACAGCTTTCTTATCCATTCATCTGTTAAATCATATATTTTAATAGAAGATTTACTGATCAAAACTGAGGTTTTACCTAAAGTAAAACAAATATGAAGAAAAGCGTGCATGCACATGCTAAATCATGTTAGTCATGTCTGACCCTTTGCGACCCTATGGACTGTTGTCCACCAGGATCCCCTGTTCATGGAATTCTCTAAGCTAGAATACTGGAGTGAGTAGAAATGCCCTCCTCCAGGATATCTTCTAGACTCAGAGATCGAACTTGTGTCTCTTATATCTCCTGCACTGGCAGGTAAGTTCTTTACCACTAGTACCATGGAAGTGGCTCTTGCCATTGTATCAGCCAGATTATTTTATTTACTTCCTTCTGAGTTTAGTTTTAAATGGTCTGAGATCTTATAATGGTCACAAGTTTTGTTTATTTAATATCTTCAGCAGGTATAAGATACATTGGTTATTTTTAATTAGTTACTCTTTGGAGGTCAAAAAGCCCCTTTATTTCCATAGCATGTGGCAATCCTGGGTGACACTGAAAGCATATCAACTATCAGTTTGATTTTCTCCTATTATATAAGCCTGGGCTAAAGTCATTGTTCCAGTTTGTTGGGCCAACATGACTAAAGGAAGAAGGCTCTCCTCAATAATTTCATGGAAAGACACCATAGTATATCTAGCCTAGAATTTGTCTCGATCAGCCTTCAGAGAAGAGCATTCAGTAAATAACATCAAATCCAGATTGTGCAAAAAAGTTTCCTGTAAATTCAATCTGTGTGCTATGTGCTCAGTTTTGTCCAATTCTTTGTGACCTTATGGACTTTAGCCCACCAGGCTCCTCTGTCTAGGGAATTTTCCAGGCAAGGATACTGGAGAGGATTTCATTTCCTACTCCAGGAGATCTTCATGATCCAGAAATCTAACCATCATCTCCTCTATTGTCAGGTGGATTCTTTACCACTGTGCCATCTGGGAAGCTCAATCTAGGAGTCAGTTAATGACAAGACAAATCAAGGCAGTCATGATATTTTTATTCCAAAGACAAAGGAAAAAAAGGTAGCAAAGTTAAGAGTGTGACACTGACATATAGTAACATTTGAGGGAGACAAAAGAAGAATTATATAGGAAGTCAATCTACTAGAGCAAAAGCATTGAGTGTGATGAAAGCTTCAAAGAGCTTCAACAGAATGGGCTATGTAAATGGTCAGGGGAGACCCCATGACAATACCTTTAGCAATTTTAAGTAAGACTGATGTACTGAAAATAGCTCACATGCTGTGGTGGGGCAAGGTTTTGTAGACAGAATCTGATTGCTGGCTATAATAACTTATTGACCTATTTTGATCACTGTTTCAGAATTAATACTACTAAAGCTAATTTCTATTATCATGTGCATTCAGTAAAAAAGGCGTTTTTGAGTTAGTTTGCATGAAGTTTTGGACTTTAGTAAGCTGTTCTTTTGTCTAAAAGCTAAGTGGCATCTTCAGTCCATTGAGAGGGATCTGGTTTACCCAATTTTAGTAATAATTATAATGACTAAGCCATAAAAGAAGATTTTGGAATCCAGTTTCTACAGTAACTAATTAATCCTAAAAATCCCCTGAGTTGTTTTAAGTCTCAGCAATTGGGAAGGCTGAGCTTCCTTCACTCTGTTTAGGTCAATTAGTAACTTCAGATGTCCTATCTATTTAACTTAAGACTGACAAAACATTACTTGCCTCTGGAAACTTTATGACGCTTTATAACTAAGTGTTTAAGAAGATAGAAATTGTCCAGGTGAAAGGCTCTATATTTGGGGAAGGAGTAGATCTTTAACATATTATAGTAAAGTAGCCTTTTGGATAAACAATATGTGCAAGATTTGATTTTAGGGCTTGGGAATAAGTAAGGCTTCTGAGGCATTACCATCCAGGTATGTTGTTGGTCATTTCCAGTGAAAACAAACAAATGTTGTTTGTCTGGATCCACAGGGATGCTAAAGATAACCTTGCACATATCCAGCACTGTACAAATTTTACTGCTTCAGACACTGCAGGTAAGAGGGTATGAGGATGGAATGATATGATAACACTGTTAATGCCTCTTGGGTCCTGGACAAACTACAATCTTCTTCCATTGGGTTCTTTAAATGAGAAGATGGGTGTATTATAGGAAATTATCTTCCTTTTTTTTTTTTTTTAATATTCAAGACAACAGTATACTGGATCCCTTTCTGAAGGAAGGTTGCTAAATGTTTGGACCAGGTGTATTTATTTACATATTTATATTTTAATTGGGACTGCTGAATGAATTTTCCCCTATATCTGTGGAAGATTGAGATCATAGATGATTTGGTAACATTTGTGACATGTTATCCTTTGGGATGCACTGAGTGTAAGGAAAGGAATGGTGTGTATGTGTTCTCATTCATGTCTGACTCTTTTTGACCCTATAGACTGTAGCCTGCCAGGCTCCTCTGTCTAAAGAATTTTCGAGGCAAGAATACTGGAGTGGGTGGTCATTTCATTCTTAAAAGAAAATGGGAGCTCCATGCAAATATTAAACTTTAAATTATTAGATTATACTTTTGTTGATTTGTATTATCCCTTAGATTTTAAAACATGTTCCTCTTTTGAGGAAAGACTTCTAAAACATCTCCTCCAAGAGATGCATGGGAGTGGAATAAATGAGAAAATAATATTCCTGAAAGGGAATCCAAGTTGAAGTGGCATGAGTTAATATTTAAAAATGGTCATAGGGCAATAAGAAACCCCCACCATTGAAATTGTTCCAGTACTCTGAGGAAGTTTAGTTCAGTCGCTCAGTCTTGTCCAAATGTTTGCTACACCATAAACTGCAGAACACCAGGCCTCCCTGTCCATCACCAACTCCCAGAGCCCAGTCAAATTCATGTCCACCAACTGTGAAGAAGAGAGTGCTTTAAAGCAGTGGGTTAAGAAGAGTTGTCAATTAACTTATCAATTAAGTCTTGATACCAACCAATATCAATTAAATCTTTAGTCTGTTTCCCAAAAACAATAAATTCAATTCCTCAGAAAATGCCATTGAAAAGAAAAAAAATCTCATAATTTCCTCAGAACAATACCAAACAAGAAGGGAATAAACGTGGACAGAGTTTTACTGTGGTTTAGGTTTATAATATGGGGGTAAATAAGAAGGGGTTTATTCCTTTATCTAGGGAAATCTCTTCTGACATGTACAAATTTTTTGCAGTAAAAGCAAATGTTCCTCTGAGAACCTTGAGTGTTAGAGGGTCTTTTATTTTTATTTATTTATTTTAATTGAAGGATAATTGTTTTACAACATTTTGCTGTTTTCTGTCAAACCTCAACATGAATCAGCCACAGGTGTACATATATCTCCTCCCTTTTGAACCTCCCTTCCATCTTCCTCCCCATCCCACCCCTCTAGGTTGATACAGAGCCCCTTGTTTGAGTTTCCAGACCCAAACAATAAATTCCTTTTCATTGATTTAGCTTGACTGCTTAACTACTAAAGTTGTAAATTCATTATTTGAGGTGGTTTTTTTTTTTTTTTTTTTCAATTTTTTGTATAACTTTAGAAAATCCAATTTCCAGGTTAACTAACTTATAAGCAGCCATGGTTGATAAATTTAGCTGGTGCGTTTTAACAGAGGCAGGGAGACAGGCATGGTCTTCATCGAATCCATATGGAAAGAGTTAAAAAGATTTTGTTATCGTCCATCGCTGAGGGTTGTTTGAAAATTTTCTCAAACATCTCAAAAATTAGAGACTAGATTTATCAAGTTTTGAATACATAATTAATTATTTTCAATCAGTAATTTTAGGGAAGATTTCTGGAATGACCAGGGAAGGGCTTTAGCTAACACTTGGTTTTTTTCTTGGTATTCCACTATATTCTTTTGTAAATCTGTAGGGTTTTTCCAGCCTGCCTTCTTGATCCATTTCTTTGCTCTCTTTTCTCACTGGCATATATGTGAGATACAGGTCAGGATGGTTGGACCAATAAGTCTATATAAGGGTATCTAATTTTTCATCAAAAGAGATAGCGTCTAGAAGAGGGTCAGAATATTGTTTAGCTCTGGGTCTTCAGCTTTAGTCCATGGGAATATACAACAGAGGGTTCTCCTCACCCTGTGGGTTTGGCTCTTTAAAAGGCTTTTAGAGGAAGGGCTTTGAGAGGAGGCTTTAGGTTCAGTGGCTTCTCTGATTGCTCAGTTTGTAAAGAATGTGCCTGCAATGCAGGAGACCTGGATTCAATCCCTAGGTTGAGAAGATCCTCCGGAGAAGGGAAAGGCTACCCACTCCAATATTCTGGCCTGGAGAATCCCATGAACTGTACAGTCCATGGAATCGCAAAGAGTCAGACAAGACTGAGCAAATTTAACTCACCAAAGATGCTAAACTTAAATCTGGTTCTTGTTACTGAGGGAGGGGGGCCTCATATACCTTTGAAACTTTAATATAAGAGCTTCTCATTATTTGAGAAATCACCCAGGACAAAACTCACATCTACTCTGAGTGGTGGAGATGGAAATCTTCAAACAAAGCTAGATTACCTACTCTATGGTAGAGACAGAATACTCTTCCCCAGATGAAGAGAGGATAAAAGTAGACATTAGTAAAGATAACTTCTAAGGGATATTTGAATTCAAGGAGGGACTTACCCTGTAGTCCAGACACAGCTGAAGAAAAGTCTAGACACAGAGGTTGCCTGTATGTACCATTCATGAGCTTGAAGAAGGTCGAGATTACTATTGCAGGTCTCCCTGGATTCTGTCTCCTGAAACACATTAAATATGTTTTGCCTCAACCAGGTCTCTGCTACTGAAATTTATAGTCACCATTTATGATTCACTCATTTTCCCAAAAATGTCCTTTATCAGTTAAGTTCAGACCAGTCACTCAGTCATGTCCAACTTTTTGGACCACATGGACTGCAGCATGCTAGGCTTTCTTGTCCATCACCAACTCCTGGAGTTTACCCAAACCCATGTGCATTGAGTCAGTGATGCCATGCAAGTATCTAATCCTGTTGTCCCCTTCTCCTTCCTTTAGTCTTTCCCAGCATCAGGGTTTTTTTTTTCAAATGAGTCAGTTCTTTGCATCAGATGGCCAAAGTATCAGAGTTTCAGCTTCAACATCAGTCCTTCCAATGAACACCCAGGACTGATCTCTTTTATGATGGACTAGTTGGATCTCCTTGCAGTCCAAGGGACTCTCCAGAGTCTTTTCCAATAGCACAGTTCAAAAGAATCAATTCTTTGGCACTCAGCCTTCTTCACAGTCCGACTCTCACATCCATACATGACTACTGGAAAACAACATAGCCTTGACTAAACGGACCTTTGCTGGCAAAGTCATGTCTCTGCTTTTTAATATGCTGTCTAGATTAGTCACAACTTTCCTTCTAAGGAGTAATTGTCTTTTAATTTCATGGCTGCAGTCACCATCTGCAGTGAATTAACAAAACAATTTAATCCAGAAAAAATATTACATTCTGTTACTCTTTCCTCAGCTTCCTTCAATGTAGAACAGCTCTACAGTCTAGTATTGATACTGATGATCTTGAAACTTTTGATGATTATAGCCATTATTTTGAAGAATGGGGATCTATTTGGCTTTCTTTACTGTTTCCTCATGATTTGATTCTGATAATGATTATCTGGAAAATATCACAGATATCAGAAATAATGATGGATTATTCTTATTGCATCCATTATACAGCACACAATTTAATTTCCCCCATTTTTGGTGATATTAAAATTGATCCCTTGACTAAGGATGTGTGTGATGACTTCCCTGTGAGAGTTAGACCGAAGAAAGCTGAGAGCCAAAGAATTGATGCTTTTGAACTGTGGTGTTGAAGAAGACTCTTGAGAGTCCCTTGGGCTGCAAGGAGATCCAACCAGTCCATCCTAAAGGAGATCATCCCTGAGTGTTCTTTGAAAGGAATGATGCTAAAACTGAAATTCCAATACTTTGGCCATCTCATGTGAAGAGCTGACTCACTGGAAAAAGACTCTGATGCTGGGAGGGATTGGGGGAAGAAGGAAGAGGGGATGACAGGGAATGAGATGGCTGGAAGGCATCACCAACTCGATGGACATGAGTTTGAGTGAACTCCGGGAGATGGTAATGGACAGGGAGGCCTGGCGTGCTGTGATTCATGGGGTCACAAGGAGTCAGACAAGACTGAAAGACTGAACTGAACTGAACATTAATCCCTTGACTAAGGATGCATCTGATGACTTCACTGTATTCATCTACATTTTTATTTTGTAATCAGTAAGTATTTTGGGGAAAACTATATAAACATTTCATTATTAACTTTTATCATTAGTTTTAGCGTCCTTTGTTTTTCTTACCTGAATTAACTATTAATGTGATGGTTTTACTCTTTATGATATTCTTCAGCAAGAGATATTAAATCACTGAGTTCAGAATGTGTGTGTTAGTACCTCAGTTGTGTCCTATCCTTTGTAGTCCATAGACTGTAGCTTACCAGGCTCCTCTGTCTATGAAATTCTCCACGTACAAACACTGGAGTGGGTTGCCATTTCATTCACCAGGGGATCTTCCCAACCCAAGTATCACACCTGGATCTCCTGATTTGCAGGCAAATTTTTTACTATTTGAGCTACTAGAAAAACCTAATTCAATTTGTGGAAAAAAAAAAAAAAAAAGAACAAGTTCATGGTTAACTCTCTTAGTTGACTATTCCTACGGAGAAGATACTTTTCCTTATTCTTCCAGACTTGGATTTAATTTATTATTGTTCTACTTATTTCTATTTTAGCATATTCATTTCTTTCTGTTGCTTTATTTAGAGATCTAGAGGATGGGTTTCTAGGACATATGTGCTCAGCTTACTAATGGAACTGCATTTTCACCTTTAATAATTGTGCTACTTGAAAGTGATTTGTGATATATTCTTACAGTGATCCACGTGGTCTTTCTTCATTCAATCTGTCCACATTTTTAATGTGTGTGTGAGCAATTCTCACAGAATATTTAAATTTTGGCACATTCTTGGCAATCTACATGAATATCAAACAACAAAATAAAGTGAATTTTACTTCACTTATCATTATTATTGTTGTTTATTTTGCCATTTTTATTTCAATGTAAGGAAAACAGCTCTCCATGATTTCTATGATCTAGGTTTTCTGAAATGAATTCATTCCAGTCCAGTCTTTGGAATCTGGTCCCTTTTAATTAATTAAATTTGTTTCACATTAGACACTTTTGATTCAGTAAAGGTTAATCTGTGAAAATGTTTTCTTACATTTAAAAAGATATAAATAACAAATAAAACAATAAAAAGAAATATATTTCAAACATAAGACAATAGACAAAAATAGTATATGTTATAAAGACTGAGGAGAACAACAGAATGGGAAAGACAAGAGAGCTCTTCAAGAAAATTAGAGATACTAAAGGAATATGTTATGCAAAAATGGGCTCCATAAAGGACAGAAATGGAATGGACCTAACAGAAAAAGAAGATATTAAGAAGAGATGAAAAGAATACACATAAGAACTGTACAAAAAAGATCTACATGGCCAAGATAATCACGATGGTGTGATCACTCACCTAGAGTCAGACATCCTGGAATGTGAACTTAAGTGGCCTTAGAAAACATCACTATGAACAAAGTGAGTGGAGGTGATGGAATTCCAATGGAGCTAATTCAAATCCTGAAATACGATGTTGTGAAAGTGCTGCACTCAATATGACAGCCAATTTGCAAAACTCAGCAGTGGCCACAGGACTGGAAAATGTCAGTTTTCATTCCAATCCCAAAGAAAGGCAATGCCAAAGAATGCTCAAACTACTGCACAATTGCACTCTTCTCACATGCTAGTAAAGTAATGCTCAAAATTCTCCAAGCCAGTCTTCAGCAATAAGTGAAACATGGAATTTCAGATGTTCAAGCTAGTTTTAGAAAAGGCAGAGGAACCACAGATCAAATTGCCAACATCCACTGGATCGTGGAAAAAGCAAGACAGTTCCAGAAAAACATCTATTTCTGTTTTATTGACTATGCCAAAACCTTTGACTGTATGGATCACAATAAACTGTGGATAATTCTTCAAGAAAAGAGAATACCAGACCACTTGACCTGCCTCTTGAGAAACCCATATGAAGGTCAGGAAGCAAGAGTTAGAACTGGACATAGGACAAAAGACTTGTTTTAATTAGGAAAAGGAGTATGTCAAGGCTGTATACTGTCACTTTGCTTATTTAACTTACATGCAGAGTACATCATGAGAAATACTGGACTGGAAGAAGCACAAGCTGGAATCAAGATTTCTGGGAGAAATAACAATAACCTCAGATATGCAGATGACACCAACCTTATGGCAGAAAGTGAAGAGGAGCTAATAAGCCTCTTGATGAAAGTGAAAGAGGAGAGTGAAAAAGTTAGATAAAAGCTCAACTTTCAGAAAACTAAGATCATGGAATCTGGTCCCATGAGTTCTTCGGAAATAGATGGGAAACAGTGGAAACAGTGTCAGACTTTATTTTTTGGGGGCTCCCAAATCACTGCAGATGGTGATTGCAGCCATGAAATTAAAAGATGCTTACTCCTTGAAAGGAAAGTTATGACCAACCTAGGTAGCATATTGAAAAGCAGAGACATTATTTTGCCAACAGAGGTCCGTCTAGTAAGTTCAGTTCAGTTGTTCAGTCATGTCTGACACTTTGTGACCCCATGAATCGCAGCATGCTAGGCCTCCCTGTCCATCATCAACTCCCAGAATTCACACAGACTCACGTCCATCAAGTCAGTGATGCCATCCGGCCATCTCATCCTCTGTCGTCCCCGTCTCCTCCTGCCCCCAATTCCTACAAGCATCAAAGTATTTTCCAATGAGTCAAAGCTTCGCAAGAGGTGGCCAAAGTACTGGATTTTCAGCTTTAGCATCATTCCTTACAAAGAAATCCCAGGGCTGATCACCTTCAGAATGGACTGGTTGGATCTCCCTGCAGTCCAAGGAACTCTTAAAAATCTTATCCAACACCATAGTTCAAAAACATCAATTCTTCAGTGCTCAGCCTTCTTCACAGTCCATGTCTCACATCCATACATGGCCACAGGAAAAACCATAGCCTTGACTAGACGGACCTTAGTCGGCAAAGTAATGTCTCTGCTTTTGAATATGCTATCTAGGTTGGTCACAACTTTTCTTCCAAGGAGTAAGTTTCTTTTAATTTCATGGCTGCAGTCACCATCTGAAGTGATTTTGGAGCCCTAAAAAATGAAGTCTGACACTCTTTCCATGTTTCCCCATCTATTTCCCATGAAGTGATGGGACCAGATGCCATGATCTTCATTTTCTGAATGTTTAGCTTTAAGCCATTTTTTTCACTCTCTTTCATTTTCATCAAGAGGCATTTTAGTTCCTCTTCACTTTCTATCATAAAGTTGGTGTCATCTGCTTATCTGAGGTTATTGATATTTCTCCCGGCAATCTTTATTCCAGCTTGTGTTTCTTCCAGTCCAGCATTTCTCATGATGTACTCTGCATATAAGTTAAATAAGCAGGGTGACGATACACAGCCTTGACGTACTCCTTTTCCTATTTGGAACCAGTCTGTTGTTCCATGTCCAGTTCTAACTGTTGCTTCCTGACCTGCATACAGATTTCTCAAGAGGCAGGTCAGGTGGTCTGGTACTCCCATCTCTTTCAAAATTTTCCACAGTTTATTGTGATCCATATAGTCAAAGGTTTTGGCAGTCAATAAAGCAGAAATAGATGTTTTTTCTGGAACTGTCTTGCTTTTTCCATGATCCTGCTCATGTTGGCAATTTGATCTCTGGTTCCTCTGCCTTTTCTAAAACCAGCTTAAACATGAAAGAGTTCACGGTTCATGTATTGCTGAAGCCTGGCTTGCAGAATTTTGAGCATTACTTTACTAGCATGTGAGATGAGTGCAACTGTGCAGTAGTTTGAGCATTCTTTGGCATTGCCTTTCTTTGAGATTGGAATGAAAACCGACCTTTTCCAGTCCTGTGGCCACTGTTGAGTTTTGAAAATTGGCTGGCACATTGAGTGCAGCATGTTCACAGCCTCACCTTTCAGGATTTGAAATAGCTTAGCTGAAATTCCATCACCTCCACTAGCTTTGTTCATAGTGATGCTTTCTAAGACCGTCTTGACTTCACATTCTAGAATGTTTTGCTCTAGATGAGTGATCACACCATCGTGATTATCTGGGCCATGGTAATCTTTCTTTACAGTTCTGTGCATTCTTGTCACCTCATATTAATATCTTCTGCTTCTGTTAGGTCCAGATCATTTCTGTCCTTATTGAGCCCATCTTTGCATGAAATGTTCCCTTGGTATCTCTAATTTTCTTGAAGAGATCTCTAGTATTTCCCATTTTGTTTTTTTCCTCTATTTCTTTGTATTGAACACTGAAGAAAGTTTTCTTATCTCTTCTTGCTATTCTTTGGAATTCTGCGTTTAGATGCTTATATCTTTCCTTTTCTCCTTTACTTTTCACTTCTCTTCTTTTCACAGCTATTTGTAAGGCCTCCCCAGACAACCATTTTGCTTTTTTGCATTTCTTTTCCATTTGGATGATCTTAATCCTGTCTCTTATACAATGTCATGAACCTCATTCATCAGACACTCTGTCTATCAGATCTAGGCTCTTAAATTTATTTCTCACTTCCACTGTATAACCATAAGGGATTTGATTTAGGTCATACCTGAATGGTCTAGTGATTTCCCCTACTTTCTTCAATTTCAGTCTGTGTTTGGTAATAAGGAGTTCATGATCTGAGCCACAGTCAGCTCCTGGTCTTGATTTTGTTGACTGTATAGAGCTTCTCCAAATTCGCTACAAAGAATATAATCAATCTGATTTTGGTGTTGACCATCTGGTGATGTCCATGTGTAGAGTCTTCTCTTGTGTTGTTGGAAGAGGGTGTTTGCTATGACTAGTGCATTTTCCTGGCAACACGGTATTACTTTTTGCCCTGCTTCATTCCGCATTCCAAGGCCAAATTTGCTTGTTACTCCAGGTTTTTCTTGACTTCCTTCTTTTGCATTTAAGTCCCCTATAGTGCAAAGGACATCATTTTGGGGTGTTAGTTCTAAAAGCTCTTGTAAGTCTTCTTAGAACCGTTCAACTTCCGCTTCTTCAGTGCTACTGGTTGGGCATAGACTTGGATTACTGTGATATTGAGTGGTTTGCCTTGGAAACAAACAGAGATCATTCTGTCGTTTTTTGAGATTGCATCCAAGTACTGCATTTCGGACTCTTTTGTTGACCATGATGGCTACTTCATTTATTCTGAGAGATTCCAGCCTCCAGTGGTAGATATAATGGTCATCTGAGTTAAATTCACCCATTCCAGTCCATTTTAGTTCGCTGATTCCTAGAATGTTGACATTCACTCTTGCCATCTCTTGTGTGACCTCTTCAAATTTGCCTTGATTCATGGACCTGACATTCCAGGTTCCTATGCAACATTGCTCTTCACAGCATTGAACTTTGCTTCTATCACCAGTCCCATCCAACAGCTTGATATTGTTTTTGCTTTGGCTTCATCCCTTCATTCTTTCTGGAGTTATTTCTCCACTGATCTCCAGTAGCATATTGGGCATTTACCCACCTGAGGAGTTTCTCTTTTGGTATCCTATCATTTTGCCTTTTCATACTGTTCATGGGGTTCTCAAAGCAAGAATACTGAAGTGGTTTGCCATTCCCTTCTCCAGTGGACCACATTCTTTCAGACCTCTCCACCATGACCCGCCCATCTTGGGTTGCCCCATGGGCATGGCTTAGTGTCATTGAGTTAGACAAGGCTGTGGTCCTAGTGTGATTAGATTGACTAGTTTTCTGTGAGTATGGTTTCAGTGTGTCTGCCCTCTGATGCCATCTTGCAATACCTACCATTTTGCTTGGGTTTCTCTTATCTTGGACGTGGGCTATCTCTTCACGTTTGCTCCAGCAAAGCGCAGCTGCTGCTCCTTACCTTGGATGAGGGGAATCTCCTCACTGCTGCTCTTCCTGACCTTCAATGTAGGTTAGCTCCTCTAGGCCCTCCAGTGCCCGTGCAGCCACTGCTCTTGGACATGGGTGGCTCCTCC
Organism: Litocranius walleri; assembly: GCA_006410535.1. Lineage (NCBI taxonomy): Eukaryota > Metazoa > Chordata > Mammalia > Artiodactyla > Bovidae > Litocranius > Litocranius walleri. The sequence goes on from SJYG01000861.1 coordinate 825,473, forward strand.
CAGCCACTGCCCCTGGCCTCGGGCATAGGTTTGCTCCTCCCGGCCGCCATCCCTGGCCTCGGCCTTGGGGTAACTCCTCTTGCCCACTGCCCTTCATGCATGGGGTCCTCCTGGTTTCTGCCCCTGACCTTGGATATGGCGTAGCTCTGCAGCCGCCTGCGCTTAGTGCACCTGTCGCAAGATTATGGTTATTCCAGTTGTCATGTATGAATGTGAGAGTTGGACTGTGAAGAAAGCTGAGTGCTGAAGAATTGATGTTTTTGAACTGTGGTGTTGGAGAAGACTCTTGAGAGTCCCTTGGACTGCAAAGAGATCCAACCGGTCCATTATAAAAGAGATCAGTCCTGGCTGTTCTTTGGAAGGACTGATGTTGAAGCTGAAGCTCCAATACTTTGGTCACCTCATGTGAAGAGTTGACTCACTGCAAAGACTCTGATGCTGGGAGGGATTGCGGGCAGGAGGCGAAGGAGACGACAGAGAGTGAGATGGCTGGATGGCTTCACCATCTCAATGGACTTGAGTTAGAGTGAAATCTGGGAGTTGGTGATGGACAGGGAGGCCTGACGTGCTGCAATTCATGGGATTGCAAAGAGTCGGACACTACTGAGTGACAGAACTGAGCTGAACTGATACAGACTGAATCAGAAAAGTGTATAACGGAGAAGCAATGAAAATTCAGAAGTCCCTGTTGATAATGATGAAAATGAATTAATATTTCAAATATTTCTATGAAAGATAAACTAATAAATGTGAGGAAGCTTTCTACCTCATATGGAATAGAGCAAAAATGAAAGACTACAATCAAGGTCATTCTGCGTGTTTCTTGTATCATAGAAACTTTAAGTCTGAGAAGTTTCACTTTCCTTAGTTTTTTCCTCCTCTCAGGCCACTTTTAAGAAAGAAAGTTTTCGAGGACACACAGGAATCTTCATTATCATTTCTGTTAATGTTCACTCTTCCCCACTATGCACCATCTCAGATACTGGGCATTAACCTTTTTTTACTCACCTAAATATAGATTTTTGTCAGAAACTATCTCTTAAAAGTAAGAGAGAAGATAAGCATAAGTTTACTATATTCATTTATATTATCATTTAGAAGCTGTATGTGAAGCTTTATGTCTGAGAGTAGAACAAAAAAGAGGGTATCACTGAAGTATAACAGATGTGTGTATTAAATTTTACCACATTGTAGAAAATAGTAAAGGATGAAACAATTAAAATGAAACCAAAGCCAAGTATTCTAATTAAAGGAATGCTCAGGTAGAAGAACAGATCTTATTTCTATACTAAATACATATATTTAAGAAAGCACATAACATATTTAGGAATTTACCACAAAACTTTTTAATAAATTGAAATTAGAGTAAGAAGAAAGAGATTTATCTGGAGGGAAAAACAGAAGCTGAATTAGGGAAAGCTTTATTTAACAGATGTTAACCTAAGAGTTTTAATAGAGCACACACATGGTCAGATAGAAGCTTTCAGAAGAGGATGATTTTGCAATGCAGGGAGGGGACTAGGAGAAGGGTGATCCAATTGATTTTGAGTCTAGTTGCAAATCTGTTGCTTACTGCAAAATATCAGTTGTATGTGTAGATGCATTTGGATATGTAGAAATTCTAGAAGTATTTTGGAATGAAGGTTTGCAGAGCATGGTGATTTGACACCTTGTGATGATTAGTGAGGATACAAATGATAAGACATAGAGTGAACCCTGATTTCCTATCTCAGCCATCAAGTGGATAATGCTGCCTTTTAGTAATAAAAGAAACAATAGAAGAAAAGCGTAGTTGTAGGGAGTGAGGGAGTCTTTAGCCTAGAACCGACTTTGTTGTATGTACCTGTGGGACATTTAAGTGGAAAATTTTAGTAGACATATAAACCTATAGGACTGGAGATTACAGGAGAAATTTGGAGTAGGAACACAGATATGGAAGTTATAAGCAAGATAAAGACAATGCACTCTCCCAGGGAGACGGTGAAAAAGAGAGGAGAAAAACTGACTGTGATAAATAACATTTAAGGAGAATCAGAGAGAAATATGTCACAAAAGCATCTGAGAAGGAGCACCAAGTGAGGTGGAGAGCTATAGAGAAGAGTGATCCTTTATTAAGTGCAAGGCACTTAGCTGAACAATTTAGAGTTACCTCTGACATTTGAAGCCTCAAAGCAAAACAATGTGGTTTCTGCCACCCAGAAGCAACTCTGTTTAGGTGTGGTTTTTTTTTTTTTTTTTTTTTTTCTGTAAACAAGTCTAGAAAACTAAAGGTATAGAAATAAGAGAGCCCTTAGGTCTGACTCACAAAAAGTAGCATTGACAATGTAAGAAAGAAAACAAAGTCAGGCTATCTTAAGAAAAACTCAAACATGAAAAGTTATTTTATTTTAGAATTTTTAAGAGTTTTTATGCCTCTCTTAAACATAATTTCTTAATGTATTCCCATGTTAAAATTGTATTATATTAGAAAAAAAAATATATATATATATAAAATATCTCTGTGCTGGAATCGTCACTCAGGTCTTAGCCATCTTACTAGGAGATAGAACTAAAATAGATATACTGTTTCCAAATTTCTGCAAAAAATCCTGGCAGAACAATTCTCTAATCTTTTAGAAGAATAAATTATGTGAATCCTCTTCATGTACAGAAATGCTTCAACATTTTCATTTCCAGCATTTTCATTCTGATTTTAGTGTTTGTAGACTATATTACATGACATAATGACAACTACTATGTATTTCTTATACAGGATGCC
>SJYG01000861.1:828346-852465 GCA_006410535.1 Litocranius walleri
TGTATTTCTTATACAGGATGGCTGTCACATATTCAGTCTCCTTTTTCTTTTTCCCCAAACAGCACCAACAGCAATACTTTTATTTTTTAAAGTGATGTATTTCAAAAGCAAAAGTTGGTATTTTGTTGTGTTAGCAATGGCCTTACTAACAGATGATACAGTTACTGACTTAATAATAAATGTATACATATATACCAAAAATATAGGCTTATAATAATGTCAATATATAACAGCTGATCCTAGTTTCAAATTCTTATTTTCCACTTCAATAATCCAATTTTATATGGGCAGCAATGTACTTATCTAAACAACTTTATCTCTAGCCTTCTATACAGCTAGATAGGAACATGGGATTGGGGTCTAGTTAGCAAAGTAGTGTTCAAAATTCTCCAAGCCAGGCTTCAGAGGTATGTGAACTGTGAAGTTTCACATGTTCAAACTGGATTTAATAAAAGCAGAGGAATGATATATCAAATTGCCAACATCTGTTGGATCATAGAAAAAACAAGAGAGTTCCAGAAAAAACATTTACTTCTGCTTTATTGACTATGCCAAGATTTTTTACTGTGTGGATCACAATAAACTGTGGCAAATTATTCAAGAGATGGGAATACCAGACCACCCGACCTGCTTCTTGACAAACCCATATGCAGGTCAGGAAGCAACAGTTAGAAATGGACATGGAACAGACTGATTTCAAATAGGAATAGGAGTATGTCAAGTCTGTATATTGTCATCCTGCTTATTTAATTTAAATGCAGAGTATATCATGAGAAACACTGGGCTGAATGAGACACAAGCTGGAATCAAAATTTCCAGGAGAAATATCAATAACCTCAGATATGCAGATGACACTACCTTTATGGCAGAAAGTGAGGAAGAATTAAAGAGCCTCTTGATGAAAGTGGAGAGAGAAAAAGTTGGCTTAAAACTCAACGTTCAAAAAACTAAGGTTATGGTATCTGGTCCCATCACTTCAAGACAAATAGATGGGGAAACAGTAGAAACAGTAAGAGAATTAATTGTTTTAGGCTCCAAAATCACTGCAGATGGTGACTGCAGCCATGAAATTAAAAGAAACTTGCTCCTTGGAAGAAAAGCTATGACTAACCTAGACATCATAATAAAACTTAGAGGCATTATTCCACAAGCAAAGTTCCATCAAGTCAAAGCTATGCTGTTTCCAGTAGTCACACATGGATATAAGAATTGGACTGCAAAAAAATCTGAGCACTGAAGAATTGATGCTTTTGAACTGTGGTGCTGGAAGAGACTCTTGAGAGTCTGTTCGACTACAAGAAAATGCAACCAGTCCATCCTAAACGAAATCACTCCTGAATATTCATTGGAAGGACTGATGCTGAACCTGAAAAACCAATAATACTTTGGCCACATGATGTGAAGAACTGACTCATTTGAAAAGACACTGATGCTGGGAAAGACTGAAGGTGGGAGGTAAAGGGGTCGACAGAGGATAAGATCGTTGGATGGCACCACCCACTCAATGGACATGAGTTTCATTAAACTCCAGGATTTGGCAGTGAACAGGGAGGCCTGGCGTGCTGCAGTCCATGGTGTTGCTAAGAGTTGGATATGACTGAGTCATTGAATTGAACTGAATTGGACCAGACTGTTACTTTTAGGATGTTAAAATTGACTTCAGTTTTGCTTAAGCCACTGTTTTCAATGTGATAGCCTGAATATTGGTCCTAATCCCTAGAACATGTGAGTATTACCTTATTTATGGTAAAAGTTACTTTGTAGATGTGATTAAGGATTTTGAGAAAGAGTGGTTATTCTAGATTGTTTGAATAAGCTTAATTATATTGAAAAGAGCCTTTTAAAAATGTGGTAAATCATATTTGATTGTTGAGATACATTCTACTCAGGAGTGGCTGATATGAAAATACAGTAAGAAGCAATGAGCCAAATAATGCAATTCTAGAAACCGGGGTAAAACAAGGGAACCCATTCTTCCCTAAATTCACCAAAAGGAGCTCAGCTCTGCCAACATCTTGACTTGAGCCTAAGGAAATTGATTTAAGATTTCTGTCTTCCACAGTTATAAGAAAATTGAAGTGTTTTAAGTTATAAGTTGTGGCAGTTTGTTATAACAGCAACAGAAACCTAATACAGTCCTTTCTTTCTGTAGGTGAACATATTTTATAATTGTAGGTAAAATAACAACACAAAATGGGACTGTTAAGAAAGTATGAATAAATAATTTAAATTTAATATTTTAAATTGTTTCAAGACAAAGATGAGTTTATGAATTTATGTGGTTGATACTAATAAATAGTATCTAGTACATGACAGGTAATGGATAAATATTTTATCATTGCATACACTGACTCAGTGGACATGGGTTTTGGTGGATTCTGGGAGTTGGTGAAGGACAGGGAGGCCTGACGTGCTGTGGTTCATGGAGTCGCAGAGTCAGACACAACTGAGCGACTGAACTGAACTGAAAAAAAAAGAAAGGATTTTGAAAAAGAAAACAATCAATTATTTCCTCATCCATTACCTGAATGTGACATTAAATTTCATTCTTTTGTTGATTTGTAGTTCTGCAGGTATATAACAACTGTTTAGGTTAATAAATATTATATGAGGAAGTGAAAGTGCTTTGGAGAATCTACATGATTACAACAAAATAATCAAATTTCAAGATTAATTACTCGTTTATTTAGTCTGAAATATTATGGCAACTTCCAATAATTTTCAAAGAAAGGATCTCTCTGTTGAAGATCTAGGTTTGCCTTACTTCAAAATTTATTAATATAAAGAAAAAACAAACAAACAAAAAAATTTATTAATATAAATATTTTATGGTGACAAAAATTTTGTGCTGTAAAATAAAGTTTTACTTTGTGACACTAAGTCTATGTGAAAATACAAGCAAAACACCCAATTCTATGCTTTTTAATAAAAACAAAGGAAACAATTTTATGTTTAAAGTCAAATAGCTATTTTATTCAATTATATTTCTAAACTGATTCTGAAAATTTCCTAATTTTTAAACCTATTTAGTGACAATATGATTTAATGGATCTTAAACTACAGTGGATGAGAAATATAGTCCATTATTAAAATGTAGAGATGCAGGGCCTGTCCAGTAAGCATGGGTAAAATATAGAAATTTTATTAGAATAATCTTTCCATATATCCTTACACAGGAAGCCAGGCATTTATATCTATGCATTAAAAAGAAATTTTGCCATAACTTTTTTGCATGACAATTAAGAGATAGCTTGAGTTACTCATCTTACTCCAGTATGTTTTGTTTTAGTGCAAATATTCTTGTGAAACTCATAATAAATAGTGTTATAATTGGAGAATTTCCTTCCTCTAAACAAGTGACTCTATATTCATAGCTTCCTACCTAGACGACTTTTTTTGAGGGAGAATTCCCAGGGTAGAACATTAAGAAACATTTGTCATCTTTGCAGAACCTCATAAAACAAGGGGCACTGAAGTTTTAGCAAATGGATTATGCTACATAAAACACTTGCAAAGTACCTTCATGCATTGAAACACCATGGAGTGCATTTTACAATCTTCTAAAAGGTGGTTAATATTATACTGTAATCTGCATGATAAATTTTCAGAGACTTGCTGGGTAAAACGAAGTATCTAGGGACTATAATAAAAATAGCAAAATTGAACATATTCTTTCATGTATAAGAGAATATATTTTAATTTTTAGCAGAACTAAAAATTTCAAGAATGACTAGTATTTAAAACTGCTTTGACTCATATATGTCTGCATAATTATATACATAAATAATTATTTTTATAGTTAAGATAATTCATAATTAAAGTTGGAAATGAATAAAAACATTTTATTAATAAATAAGTCACAACTCATGGCGTCCTTACTATTTGTCAAGCACTCTGCTACAGCCTAATATAATTAAGCCACACAAGGCTCCCATGAGATGATGTTATTAGAATTCTTCAGAGAAAGAGAATCAATAGAAAGTATACATATTGCGTGTGATTTATTCTCTGTAATGTAATATTCTTACATGAATGTAGGGACTTGCGAGTATGATATGGACAAGACAGGGATGAAGAATGGAAATTCCAGTAAGAGCTGATGCTACAATCTTGAATCTAAAGGCAGTCTGAAAACAGAATTTCTTCCTCTGCAGAGAATTTCTCTGGAGGCCTTTAGTGTATTCTATAAGGCCCATTGATCTTGTGGAAGGTAATTTATTTTACTCAAAGCCTATGTCCAAGGTCAGTGAAGGGAGCAGAGAGGAGCTACCCCACATCCAAGATAAGAGGCGGTGGCTGACAGGAGCTAACTTATGTCCAAGGTAAAGAGTAGCGGCTGCACTTTGCTGAAGCAGCCATGAAGGAACAACCCACGTCCAAGGAAAAAGAAACCCAAGTAAGATGATAGGCATTGAGAGAGGGTATCAGAGGGCAGACAGACTGAAACCAAAGTCACAGACAACTAGTCAATCTGATCACATGGACCACAGCCTTGTCTAACTCAGTGAAACTAAGCCATGCCATACAGGGCCACCCAAGATGGACTGGTCATGGTGGAGTGGTCGGACAGAATGTGGTCCACTGAAGAAGGGAATGGCAAACCACTTCAGTGTTCTTGTCTTGAGAACCCTGTGAACAGAGGAAAAAAAAAAAAAGGTAAACAGATAGGACACTTAAAAATGAGCTACCCAGGTCAGTAGGTGCCCAATATGCTTCTGGAGATCAGTGGAGAAATAACTCCAGAAAGAATGAAGGGATGGAGCCAAAGCAAAAACAACACCTAGTTGTGGACATGACTGGTGATAGAAGCAAATTTCAATGCTGTGAAGAGCAATATTGCATAGGAACCTGGAATGTCAGGTCCATGAGTCAAGGCAAATTGGAAGTGGTCAAACAGGAGATGACAAGAGTGAACATCGACATTCTAGGAGTCAGCGAACTAAAATGGACTGGAATGGGTGAATTTAACTCAGATGATCATTATATCTACTACTGTGGGCAGGAATCCCTTAGAAGAAATGGAGGTATGGTGTCATGGTCAACAGAAGAGTCCAAAATGCAGTACTTGGTTGCAGTCTCAAAAACAACAGAATGATCTCTGTTCATTTCCACAGCAAACCATTCAATATCACATTAATCCAAGTCTATGCCCCAAGCAGTAATGCTGAAGAAGCTGAAGGTGAACGGTTCCATGAAGACCTACAAGACCCTCTAGAATTAATACCCCCAAAAAACATGTTTCATTATAGGGGACTGGAATGCAAAAGTATGAGGTTAAGAAACACCTGGGTTAACAGGCAAATGTGTCCTTGAAGTACAGGAAGAAGGTGGGCAAAGTTCTGCCAAGTGAACGCATTGGTCATAGCAAACACCATCTTCCAACAACAGAGAAGATTCTACACATGGACATCACCAGATGATCAACACTGAAATCATATTTAGTATATTCTTTGCAGCCAAATTTGGAGAAGCTGTAAACAGTCAGCAAAAACAAGACCAGGAGCTGACTGTGGCTGAGATCATGAACTCCTTATTGCCAAATTCAGATTTAAACTGAAGAAAGTACAGAAAAACACTGGACCATTCAAGTTAGACCTAAATCATATCCCTTATGAGTATACAGTGGATGTGAGAAATAGATTTTAGGGACTAGATCTGATAGACAGAAAGCCTGATGAGCTATGGACAAAGATTTATGATACTGTATAGGAAACAGGAATCAAGACCATTCCCAAGAAAAATAAATGCAAAAAAAGCAAAATGGCTGTCTGAGGAGGCCTTACAAATAGCTGTGAAAAGAAGAGAAGTGAAAAGCAAAGGAGAAAATAAAAGATATACCCATTTGAATCAGAGTTCCAAAGAATCATAAGGAAATACAAGAAAACCTTCCTCAGTGAGGAAAACAATACAATGGGAAAGACTAGAGATCACTTCAAGATTATTAGAGATAACAATGAAACATTTCATGCCAAGATGGGCTCAATAAAGGACAGAAATAGTATGGACCTAACAGAAGCAGAAGATATTAAGAAGAGGTGGCAAGAATACACAGAAGGACTATACAAAAAAGAGCTTCATGACCAAGATAATCACCATGGTGTGATCACTCACCTAGAGCCAGGCATCCTGGAATGTGAAGTCAAGTGGGTCTTATAAATCATCACTATGAAAAAAGCTAGTGGAGGTGATGGAATTCCATTTGAGCTCTTTCACATCCTAAAAGATGATGCTGTGAAAGTGCTTCACTAAATATGTCAGCACATTTGGAAAACTCAGCAGTGGCTGAAAGACTGGAAAATCAGTTTTCATTTCAATCTCAATAAAAAAGAATACCAAAGAATGCTCAAACTACCACACAGTTGACATCATCTCACACAGTAGTAAAGTAGTGCTTGAAATTCTTCAAGCTAGACTTCAGCAATACCTGAACCATAAAATTCCAGATGTTAAAACTGGTTTTAGAAAAGGCAGAGAAACCAGAGGTCAAATTGCCAACATCCACTGGATCATTGAAAAAACAAGAAAGTTCCCCAAAAACATCTGTTTCTTCTTTATTGACTATGCCAAAGTCTTTGACTGTGTGGATCACAATAAAATGTGCAAAATTCTGAAAGAGATGGGAATACCAGACCATCTGACCTGCCTCTTGAGAAACCTGTATGCAAGTCAGGAAGCAACAATTTGAATTGGACATAGGACAGCAGACTGGTTTCAATTAGGAAAAGGAGTATGTCAAGGCTGTATATTTTGTCACCCTGCTTATTTAACTTAAATGAAGAGTACATCATGAGAAACACTGGGCTGGAGGAAGCACAGCTGGAATCAAGATTGCTGGGAGAAATATCAATAACCTCAGATATGTAGATGATGCCACTATTATGGCCAAAAGAGAAGAAGAACTAAAGAGCCTCTTGATGAAAGTGAAAGAGGAGAATGAAAAAGTTGGCTTAAAGCTCAACAGTCAGAAAACTAAGATCATGGAATCCAGTCCCATTACTTAATGGCAAATAGATAGGGAAAAAGTAGAAACAGTGGCTGACTTTATTTTTCTGGGCTCCAAAATCACTGAAGATGGTGATTGCAGCCAAAAGACGCTTACTCCTAGAAAGGAAAGTTATGACCAACCTAGAAAGCATATTAAAAAAGCAGAGACATGACTTTTCAACAAAGCCTAGTCAACGTTATGGTTTTTCAATTAGTCATGTATGAATGTGAGTGTTGGACTATAAAGAAAGTTGAGTGCTGAAGAACTGATGCTTTTGAACTGTGGTATTGGAGAAGACTCTTCAGAGCCCCTAAGGAGGTCTAACAAATCCATCCTAAGGGAGATCAGTCCTGGGTGTTCATTGTTAGGACTGATATTGAACCTGAACCTCCAATACTTTGGCCACCTGATGGGAAGAGCTGACTCATTTGTAAAGACTCTAATGCTGGAAAAGATTGAGGGCAGGAGGAGAAGGGGACCACAGAGGATGAGATGGTTGGATGGCATCACTGACTCAATGGACATGGCTTTGGGTGGACTCCAGGAGTTGGTGATGGACAGGGAGGCCTGGCGTGCTGTGGTTCATGGTGTCACATAGAGTCAGAGACAACTGAGCAACTGAACTGAACCGAACTACTGATGTAAAAGTTAATCACATCCTAAAACAGCTTCAACCTAACATCTTGATTGATATTTGGCCGTATAACTGTCAGACATAGTCAAGTTGACATATTTTGTTAACCATTACGGGAAGATACTATCTTTATTTCATTTTCAGTTCAGTTCAGTTGCTTAATCATGTCCAACTCTTTGCGACCCCATGACCTCAACATACCAGGCTTCCCTGTACTTCACTAACTCCCGTACCCTATTCAAACTCATGCCCATGGAATTGATGATGTCATCCCACCATCTCATCCTCATCATCCCCTTCTCCTCTCAATTTCAATCTTTCCCAGCAACTAGGTTTTTTCAAATGAGTCAGTTCTTCACATCAGGTGGCCTAAGTATTGGATTTTCAGCTTTAGCATCAGTCTTTCCAATGAATATTCAGGACTGATTTCCTTTAGGATTGACTGATTGGATCTCCTTGCAGTCCAAGTGACTCACAAGAATCTTCTCCAGCCCCACAGTTCAAGAGCATCAATTCTTCAGTGCTCAGATTTTTTTTTTTTTTTATAGTCCAACACTCACATCCATACATGACTACTAGAAAAACCATAGCCTTGACTAGAAGGACCTTAGCTGGTGAAGTAATGTCTCTGCTTTTTATTATGCTATCTAGGTTAGTCATAGATTTTCTTCCAAGAGGTATCTTTTAATTTCGTGGCTGCAGTCACCATCTGCAGTGATTCTGGAACCATCAAAAATAGTCTCTCACTGTTTCCATTGTTTCCCTATATATTTCCCAAGAAGTCATGGGACCAGTTACCATGACCTTGGTTTTCTGAATGTTGAGGTTTAGGCCAGCTTTTTCACTCTCTCCTTTCACTTTCATCAAGTTGCTTGTTAGTTCTTCTTCACTTTCTGCCATAGAGGTGATATCATCTTCGTATCTGAGGTTATTGATATTTCTCTTGGCAATCTTGATCCCAGCTTGTGTTTCATCCAGTTCAGAATTTCACATGATGTACTCTGCATAGAAATTAAATATGCAAGGTGACAATATATAGTCTTCAGGTACTCCTGAGTGACTAATATTAAACTAAACATTCTCCAGTTTATTTCAACATTGTAGTTTTTCATACTTTGAAGTTGGAGTTTGTTTATAAGGAGAATTTTTTTTAAAAGACAGCATACTAAAAAGGTCAGGGAATATATAATATCACTTATGCATATCTTGGGATTTTTTTCCTCCTTTCAAATAATCATGACAAGGGAGAGTGAGTAAATAACTTTAAATTTCAATATGAGCTATCTCCCATCCTTCTGTTCCCTTTATTCCATAGTAGCATGAGGTCATAGATAACTCATAGATAACTCTTACCTTCACTCTGTTTCCCCTATCTTAGCCAGAACCTAATTATTAGCTTGTATGTTGAAAATGGAAATTAATTAATATGTGAATCTTCTTCCTACCAAAAATTTTAGTAATTCTATTGTGACTTAGAACTCAGCCTTACTCTTAGCTGCAGGTTAACACTGATCTGCTTTCTGTCTCTGTAAATATGATTTCTCCTTTCCTACTTTTATGTAAGTGGAAACATCTACAAACCATTCTTTTCCTATATGACTTCCCTGCTGGCTAAGATGGTAAAGCATCTGCCTACAGTGTGAGAGACTGGGGTTCAATCTCTGGGTCTGGAAGATCCTCTGGAGAAGGAAATGGCAACCCACTCCAGTACTCTTGCCTGGAAAATCCAATGGACAGAGGATCCTGGTAGGGACAGTCCATGGGGTCACAAAGAGTCAGACCTGACTGAACAACTTCACTTTCACTATCCCATATGGCATCTATCAATCCATAGATGATGAGGTTCACCTGTGTTTCTGCATATATCACTGATCATCTTTTTTTCTAATGTTGAGCATAATCCAAATGTTTAGACCACAGTGTGTTATCCTTTCACCTGCTGATGGATACTTGTGTTGTTTCTAGTTTTTTGTTTTTTTTAATAAAGTAAAAATGCAAAATGGTAAGACTATATTAGAAAGCAATTTGAGAGTTTCCTGTAAGTTAACAGCACCTTTTATTGACCAGGATGCCTTTAATGTTCACCTAGCATGACTTAACTTCAGAAAGATTTCTTCATGGTATAAAGCTCTGCTTTTCCTTAGAGCATTTGTGTTAGAAAAACTTCAATTGAAAATGCTTCCTCTGTCCTTGAGAGGTAAGTTATGAGTTAGTTTAGCCTCTTAGCAGGAAAATCCATGAAAAACTTTTTCTATAACATATGGGGTCATCTCTTTGAAATATAACTATCAAAAAGATAGAGCCCAGTCTTTGTAGAAGAGTAGGCACATAACTTTAATATAAGTCTATTAACAAGCCCAGATAGCCTATTCACATTGACTCACCTCCCCTGTTAACCTCCCCTCCATAATTTTCCATGATTTCATCACACTGATTAAAACCGTTCCTGTCCTTTAATTCACTAGAGTTCAGTTTTATCTCTCTCTTTACTGAAATGTTGCTGTTGCTCAGTAACTAAGTCTTGTCTGACTTTTTGCAACTCCAAAGACTACAGCACATCAGATTCCTCTTTCACTATCCCCGAGTTTGCTCCAACTCATGTCCATTAAGTTAGTGATGCCATTCAATCATTTTATCCTCTGCCATCCCCTTCTCCTCCTGCATTCAATATTTTGAGCATCAGGGTCTTTTCCAGTGAGTTACGTGTATCACGTGGTCAGAATATTGGGGTTTTAGCTTCAGCACCAGAACTTTCTATGAATGCTCAGAGTTGATTTCCTTTAGAATTGATGTCTTTGATTTTCTTGTAGTCCAAGGGACTCTCAAGAGTCTTCTGCAGCACCATAATTTGAAAACATGAATTCAAGGACTCAGCCTTCTTTGAGATTCAACCCTCACGTCCATACATAGCTACTGGAAAACAAACAAACAAACAAATCAGACAAACAAAAAAACATAGCTTTGACTATACAGATCTTGACTGGCAAAGTGTGTCTCTGCTTTTGAATATGCTGTCTAGCTTTGTCATAGTTTTCATTCTAAGGAGAAAGCATCTGTTTATTTCATAGTTGTAGTCAATGTGCACTATGATTTTGGAGCCCAAGAAAATAAAATCCGTCAAAGTTTCCATGTTTTCCTATTCTATTTGCCATGCCGTGATGGGGCACATATCATGATTATAGTTTTTTTTTTTTTTTTTAATATTGAGTTTCCAGTCAGCTTTTTCACTCTCCTCTTTACTCTTATCAAAAAGCTCCTTAGTTTCTTTTCATTTTTTTGTCATTAGAATGATAACATCTACATAAATGAGATTGTTACTGTTTCTCCCAGCAATCTTGATTCCAGCTTGTGAGCCATACAGGCTAGCATTTCACATGATGCACTCTGCATAGAAGTTAAAATAAACAGAGTGACAACCTTGCCATACTCCTTTCCCAATTTTGAGCCAGTCTGTTTTTCCATTTCTGGTTCTAACTGTCGCTTCTTGAACTTCATACAGGTTTCTCAGGAAACAGGTGAAGCGATCTGGTACTCATATTGCTTTAAGAATTGTCCAGAGTTTGTTGTGATGCACAGAATGAACAGTTTTTGTGTAATCAATGAAGCAGAAGTAGATGTTTCTCTGGAATTTTCTTGCTTGCTTTGTGATCCAACAAATGTTCATAATTTTATCTCTGATTCCTCTGCTTTTTTTAAACCCAGCTTGTACATCTGAAATTTCTCAGTTTACATTCTACTGAAGCCTAGTTTGAAAAATTTTGAGCATATCCTTGCTAGCATGTGAAATGATTGTAATTGTCTAGCAATTTGAACATTGCCTGGCATTGCCCTTCTTTGGGGTTGAAATGAAAACTGACCTTTACCAGTCCTGTGGCCACTGCTGAGTTTTCTAAATTTACTGTCATTTTTAGTGCAGCACTTTAACAGCATCATAAATGCAGCATTTAACAGATGAATAATGTTAATATAATGAATTCCACTATCTTTGTTAATAGTAATGCTTCCTTAAGATCAACTTGACTTCACACCCCAAGATGGCTAGCTCTAGATGAGTAATACCCCTGCCCATAGTGGTTTTCTACATCATTAAGACCTTTTTTATACAGCTCCTATGTGTATTCTTGCCTCCTGTTCTTAATCTCTTCTGCTTCTGTTGGGTCCTTACCCTTTCTGTACTATGTCCTGTCTGTCCTTGCATAAATGTTTCCTTGATGCCTCCAGTTTTCTTGAAGAAATCTCTAGTTTTTTCTCATTCTGTTGTTTTTTTCTATTTTTTGCAGTGTTCATTTAAGAATACATTATTTTCTCCTCTTGCTATTTGCTGGAACTTTGCATTCAGTTGTGTATATTTTTTCTGTTTCTCTGTTTCCTTTCTTCCCTCATTTCTGCTTCTCTTCTTCCCTCAGCTATTTGTAAACCTTCCTCCACAAACACTTTGCCTTCTTGCATTTCTTTTTCTTTGGGATGGTTTTGGTCTCTTTCTCCTGTACAAAGTTATGGACATCTGTCCATAGTTCTTTAGGCACTCTATGTGCCAAGTCTAATCCCTTGAATCTATTTGTCACCTCCACTGCATGATCATAAGGGATTTTATTTAGCTTATACTTGAATGGCCTAAACAAAACTTTATTTTTCATAGTCTTAGATAAAATCTACCTCTGCTGATTTAACTGTCTGGTGCAATTTTTCTTTGACATTATATGACTCAGAAATTCCATCCTTAGATAATTATCAGAGAAAAAAATAAAAAAAAAAACACATCTACATTAAGATATGTACATTGATAATGTTGAACTTTACCAAGACTTGTATAAAGCTAGTAATTTTTTTTTTTTTAATCCCTTTCAAGTTCCAGGGAATAGTTTACTGAATCTCTCTTTACTATACTCCTCAGAGTTTCTCTCTTTGTTAAACTAGGAAAAAGACCAGTTACATTCTCCTCAAAACACCTTTCTGTGTTTCATAAATGATTGGTAATATTTGTCCCCAAAGGTCAATTGGAAATATATATATATATATACATATATAATTTGTTCAAACTTTACACTTCTCTCTTTACCCCCAGGTTCCAGATTTTTGACTCAACCTCAGCTTGAGCCAGCATACAAATTTTGCTTAACAACTTCTGCCAAAGATATAATAAGCTGACCACAGAGAAAAGCTCTAACAATTTCCCTATCATCACCTGCATTTACCCTTTTTATTTCCTCAGATCCTTTCCTTTTCACTTAGTTTACTCTTCTCTGTAAAAGAGAAGTTCTTCTCTGCCTGCAATGAGATATTCCAGACGTCATAGTATTCTTCCCATTATCATGTTCCCTCTCCTCTTGTAAAATTCTCTTCCTCTTACTGCAGTATTCAATTCAGATAAAGTCTTTCTTTTCTGAAGTCCAGATTTGTTTTTGTTTGATGATACTAATGTTTATATCTTCTTTTAATTGCAATCATGTTTTCTTTGGATAAACAATGAAGTGTGTGTTTGCGTGAAACGTTTTGCTCTTGTCAAGGACAGAATCACATAGACCTACAGAATGTTCTTGTTAAAAGAGAACTTCACTAATTTCTAATATATTTTTCACTTTTCATAGGATGAATTATAAATCAAGGAAATAAGGTATTTTGACTAGGGTTACACAATAAGTGATTTGAAAGATAAGGCTTAGAATTTTGACATTATGATTCTTTGTCAACTACAAATTTGCTTACAAAACAATTGCTTAATTTTATAATTAATACCCAAATTTTCACAGGAAAAACCTTTAGTGCATTTTATGTGTAGGTTCCAAAACATATCAGTTTCTCATTTTTAAAAGATAAAGTAGTCTTTTCTTGTTTTTAAATTTCAACCCTAATGCTATTGTTTGTATGCTTCATAGATATTCAGGAATGATTGCACAATCACACTTTAAATTATTTATCAAGTCATAGTTATAATCCTCAGTGTCTATAAATGATTCATTTAATGTTTCCTTTCATTTGTCATAAGGAAATGATGCCTACACCATAAATCACTAACACTTTCCACTAATGGGCTTGTCTGGTAATTCAACTGGTTAAAAAATCTGCCTGCAATGCAGGAGACCTGGCTTGATTCCTGGGTCAGGAAGATTCTCTGGAGAAATGATAAACTCCCCACTCCAGTATTCTTGGGCTTCCCCGGTGGCTCAGCTGGTTAAAAATATGCCTGCAATCAGGGAGACATGAGTTCAGTCCCTGGGTTGGGAAGATCACCTGGAGAAGGGAAAGGCTACCCTCTCCAGCATTCTGGACTGGAGAATTTCATTGACTGTATAGCCCATGAGGTCACGAAGAATCAGACATGACTGACTGACTTTCACTTCCATTAGCTCTTTTCTCTTTGAAAGAAGAAAGGCAAACATATTACATCTAGTAGTCCTTTTTATTTTTTGCTAAGATTTGCCTAAAATAGTGAGAACATTCATATTCATAAGTAACTTATTCTTTTTGATATATTTTACAGATGTCAGCATATTTTTAATAACAGAAACACTAGGACCATTACTAGAGAAGGCAATGGCACCCCACTCCAGTACTCTTGCCTGGAAAATCCAATGGATGGAGAAGCCTGGTAGGCTGTAGTCCATGGGGTTGCTAAGAGTCAGACGTGACTGAGTGACTTCACTTTCACTTTTCACTTTCATGCATTGGAGAAGGAAATGGCAACCCACTCCAGTATTCTTGCTTGTAGAATCCCAGGGACAGGGAAGCCTGGTGGGCTGCCTTCTATGGGGTTGCACAAAGTTGGACATGACTAAAGAGACTTAGCAGCAGCAGGACCATTGCACTTTTGATGTGTTTACTCATGGTGAAGCATCCTTTCTTTAAATATTAAAGTAAATACAAATAGCCTTATTAGAGATATATATGAACTGCTATCAAGTCAGTTCAGTTCAATTGTTCAATCATGTCTGACTCTGTGACCTCATGTACTGCAGCACACCAGGCTTTCCTGTTTATCAGTATCGCCTGGAATTTGCTCAAACTCATGTCCACTGAGCCATTAATGCCATCCAACCATCTCTTCCTCAGTTGTCTCCTTCTCCTCCTGTCTTCAATCTTTCCCAGCATCAAGGTCTTTTCCAATGAGTTGGTGCTTCACATCAGGTGATAAAGTATTGAAGCTTCAGCTTCAGTATCTTTCCTTCCAATGGATATTCAGGGTTGATTTCCTTTAGGATTTATTGGTTTGATCTTCTTGCAGTCCAAGGGACTCTTTCATGATTATACTCTTCCTTCATTTTTAAATTATTTTTTGATGCTTTGAAATAATAAGTTTTCATTATCAAAATATTTCAGCAAGATACTAGGTGATATACTAAACATTTTACATATTTTAATGTATTTAAGCATCTCAATAATTCCTTGGGATATATAATATTATCCTCAGTTTAAAATAATGTAAAGTGTTGTATCATTGGTAAGTGTATGGCTATGATTAGGTGCTCTTAGGGGTTTCCCTGGTGACTCAGACAGTAAAAAATCTGCCTGCAATATGGGAGACCTGGGTCTGATCCCTGGGTCAGGAAGATCCTCTGAAGAAGGGAATGGCAAACCACTCCAGTATTCTTGCTTGGAGAATTCCATGGACAGAGGAGCCTGGGAGGCTATGGTCCATGGGATCACAAAGAGTTGGGCAAGAATGAGAGACTAACACTTCCAACTTTAATTTTGTTGTAGTTCAGTTACTCAGCTATGTCTGACTCTTTGTGACCCCGGAGTCTGCAGTACCATCTCCTGGAGTTTGCCCAAGCTCGTGTTCATTGAGTTGGTGATGCCATCCAGCCATCTCATCCTCTGTCATTCCCTTCCCCCTCCCGTCTTCAATCTTTCTCAGCATCAGGGTTTTTTCCAATGTGTCAATTCTTCCCATTAAGTGGGCAAAGTATTGGAGCTTCAGCTTCAGCCTCAGAGCTTTCAATGACTATTCAGAACTTATTTTCTTTAGGACTGACTGATTTGATCTCCTTGCAGTCCAAGGGACTTTTAAGAATCTTCTCCAACACCACAAATCAAAACCATCAATTCTTTGGTGCTTGTCCTTCTTTATGGTTGAACTCTCACATCCATATATGACTACTGGAAAATCCATAACTTACACTAGACAAACTTTTGTCAGCAAACTATTGTCTCTGCTTTTTAATACGCTGTCTAGGTTTGTCATGGCTTTTCTTCCAGGAAGCAAGTATCTTTCAGTTTCATGGCTACAGTTACCTGCAATCATGTACAGTGAGTTTGAAGACCAACAAAATAAAGTCTCTCAGTCTTTCCATTGTTTCCCCATTTATTTTCCATGAATTGATGAAACCAGATGCCATGATCTTCGCTTTTTGAATGTTGAGTTTTAAGCCAGATTTTTACACTCTTTTGTTGTTGTTGTTGTTGTTCACTTTCATCAATAGGCTCTTTAGTTCCTCTTCACTTAAGGGAGGCTTTTTTAATCACTTTTCTGTGTTGCCTCTTGCTTCTGATAATCCTATGTTTTAATGTTTTATTATATCCTACTACCATAGAATTATTCCATTATTTCCTTAAAACTTAAAAAAAAAATCTCATTTTCAGCAGAGTATAATAGTAATGCTACCACTATAGTAGTTACATAGTACTGATGACTATAAGCACAAAGTTAATATATTTCTCTCCAAAATTCTCATCCCTATTCTTCTGTAGGCAGAACTTCTTTTTTGTTAAAGTTAAAGTTAAGTAAAAATTGAAGTTCCTTAGTTATGTTCCCAAATTTATGGAAAATGACCCTATCAGCAAGGCAAAGAAAGAATTTATCACATGATTTTATTAGATGTACAGTGGAGGAAAATGTTTTTTTTCTAAAACCTCATTCAAGTACACTCTATCAAGCTTCCACTATCATTTTATTGATTTAGAACCAAATCAAACCCATTGTTGAAAATTTTATCTATAGATATAAAAGCCATACATTTGAAGGTAAAATCTTCAAGTTGTTGCTAGCATCATAGCAGTTTAGATAAGCACTGTAATCTTGTCTTAAAAAGGTGCCTGTGCTTCTGAGGATGGGCCAGCTTGTGACCAAAAGAGATGAGAAATCAGCCAAATTAGGAAAGAATAGAGTTACAGGCTAGGACTCTTGTGCTCAATTTGGGTGAGAGACATGAGGAAGCATCCCTCACAGATTCACTGATTGCCACATATATATGCTTTTATTCTGCCAGCATTGTATGATTTCCAATTTTTTAAATGAGGGACTCATCATATCCATCAGAGATTTTATTGTAGAAAAAGTGATCATAATTTACTGAAATCAATATAAATAATATAAAACACATTTTCTGAATTTAACTAGTTATATCAAAGTTTACTGACTCTGGGTGATCGAATCCATAGATAAAATGCTTTTGTCTGTTTTAATTCCTAAGTAAAGTCAGACTCTTCTGTGATCCCATGGACTGTAGCCCACCAGGCTTCTCTGTCCATGGGCTTTCCCAGGCAAGGTTATTGGAGTGGGTTTCTCTTTTCATCTCCAAACGATCTTTCTGATCCAAGGATCAAACCCAAGTCTCTTGCTTTGGAACATGGATTCTTTTATCACTGAGCCACCAAAGAAGTCCATAGATTAAATATATAGGGATAGTTCAAACTTAGTCAGGTGACTTCTCATCACATGAGATAATAGCTTGAGTTGGAGGAAATGAGTGTAAACTGAAACAGCTGACAGACATTACTACTTTCTATTATCCATGTAAATTATAGATTTTAGTAAATATTTAATATAATATTTAAAAAGAGAAACTGAGAATCTGGAATGTAACCTGAAGAAAGCAGAGCACATAGCCAAGATCAACGATAATATACCAAATGTGGAACAAATGAAACTTTCCTTAGAATGAGGAAAGTTTACTTGGAAGAACATTGTATATTCCAAAAAGTATTTGAAGAATTACTGTAAAGAGTTGATATAAGATCTTTTCTATTATTTGCTAAAGTATATATTTAGAGCTGAGGATTAGGATACTAAGAAAGTGCATAGGAATGACTATTAGCAGCAGGGTAGATTTAAAATTAAGATCAATGAAACTGCTTTATCAGATTAAATATTAAAATAGAACATATAGAATCATTGAAGATATGTAAGTTTGTACTAATGGAACAAAATATTTCTTATAATGGTATCAACTTTGACTGCAAACTAGTTACCTGTACTATTATATCAAAGAAATTAATCATCAGAAAGACAGAAATGGTTAGTTAGTCATAAAAGCCAAAGCAAAATATGAATCAGAAAAGCACTATTAAAATCTTATAAATAGACATACTTTTAACTCAAACATCAATAAGACAAAAAAAAAAATCATCTTTGGCTCATTTAACTGGAAAGATAGGGCATGGTTCTAGTTTTAAGAACTATTGGATTTGGGGCCTCGAAGAATACCAAGTAGGCTCTAATTCATCTATAAGCTCCTTTTTTCTATGACAGCCTTCATTTTAAATTCAAAGTCCTTTTGCATGTGAACTTGATGATTGTCAACAACCTATACTCTCCAAGCTTAGAAACACCAGAACAGATGCATTTTTCCCCTCAGATATCAAAACCATAAATTAATCTGAGTACCTTTATTGAAACTCAGCCTCTCCTATAATTGAACACTGAGAAACAAACAAATAGGACTAAGTTGGTACAATAATTCCAAGAGGGAAAAATAAAATAATAATATAAACTAATCAACGCAGATCAGCAATTTGGTCAAATCCTAGCTTTTTTCTGTAGTTGGCATGATATATATGCATCATTCTCAACATTTTTCATAAGACCATCTCACTTCCTATGAAGTCCTTCTGTTAAATGCTCCTTACACAGCATTTTCATTGGTTAAGGTTGTAGTAACCTTAACCCTGCTACTTTTCTCCTGTCTGTCACCATCAAAGCCCATCATGAATGTTTAACACCTCCTGACTCCTTGTGATTAACTGTAGAAAATTTAGGACAGTGATATTGACTTCTCATCACTCATTGATGTTTGTTATTTAAAAGGGGGCAATAGCAAATATGCTGGGTGTTTAACTGCAAATCCTTTAGATATGGTTGAGGCAGCATCGTTACCTATGGCTACTTTGACTGAACAGGCTGAATCATAGGCTTTTCATTTGGTTGCATTTTAGTTGAGAGCAAAACAGCCAGAATTCATACTGATAGTAGATATATATTTGGAGAAGTCAATGGCACCCCACTCCAGTACTCTTGCCTGGAAAATCCAATGGATGGAGAAGCCTGGTAGGCTGAGGTCCATGGGGTCACTAAGAGTCAGACGTGACTGAGCGACTTCACTTTCACTTTCATGCATTGTAGAAGGAAATGGCAACCCAGTCCAGTGTTCTTGCCTGGAGAATCCCAGGGATGGGGGAGCCTGGTGGGCTGCCATCTATGGGGTCGCACAGAGTTGGATGAGACTAAAGTGACTTGGCAGCAGCAATAGATACATTCAAAGCAGCTGATGATTTTGAAATATTGTGGAAGCAACATGTCTTCCTTTTTTCAAGCAGAAGAAATAAGATACAAATAAAATTACTGCAGGAAGTACTTGCACTTGTCACTTAAACTATTATTAAGATTTCAAGGCATTTTTAAATTTGCTTTCTGGAAGCTAAGGTAAATATCTTGCCAAAATTTCTTCAAGGAGCTTTAACTACAGGAAACCCAGACCAGCCAAATCTCTTTTCAAGGGTGATTCACTTATACTTTTGTAACCATAAGTTTGCTTTCCATGGCAATAAGTCTGTTTCTGTTTTGTAAATAAGTTAACTTGTATATTTTATAGTTCATATATAAATGCTATCATATGATATTTTTCTT
Organism: Litocranius walleri; assembly: GCA_006410535.1. Classification (NCBI taxonomy): domain Eukaryota; kingdom Metazoa; phylum Chordata; class Mammalia; order Artiodactyla; family Bovidae; genus Litocranius; species Litocranius walleri. The sequence continues at coordinate 847,808 of SJYG01000861.1, forward strand.
TCTCTTTTTGACTTACTTCACTTATCATGATGATCTCTAGGTCAATCCATGTTGCTGTGAATGGCAATATTTAATTCTTTTCTATGGCTGAGTAATGTTCTATAATACATACACCACATCTTCTTTATCTATTTACATGTCAATGAACATTTAGGCTGATTCCTTTTCTGGATCTTATTTTGTTATTGTTGAGTAGTATTTTAGATTTGCCATTTTTAACTAAACTGTAGTTAATCATTATCATTTTAAATTAGATTTCTTATCATATTTTACTATTTTCTAAGCATGCTTTCTTTGATCAATTTTGTTTCAGCCACAATTTCAAAGGACATACACATTTGTATATATTTGTTTAAATTTTGAAAGATGTATATTTTATTTTCCCTAAGAATTGAAGCTGGAATTTTATTGCCTTTTGGAAATTATTTTTGAGTGTAAAATTTTTTTATATCTGTTTTCATTGTTCATAAACTGTTCTAAATTTTCTTTTTAGTTGTCTTTAGTATTTTCTCATATACTTTGCTTTTCAATTATTTATAATGTTGTTTATATTTATTCAAAACTTTTTTCCTTTGTGTGCCTTTTCATTTGAAGTTCATATATCTTTCTTAATTTAAGAGTATTTGCAGATTGTATCTATTTGAATATTAGCTATGCTGCTTAGATGCTCAGTCGTGTCTGACTCTTTGCAACCCCATGAACTATATAGCCCACCAGGTTCCTTTTTCCTTGGGATTATCCCAACAACAGTCCTGGAATGTGTTGCTATTTCCTCATCTAGGGTATCTTCCTCACCCAGGGATCATATCTACATCTCTTATGTCCCCTTCCTTGGCAAATGGGTTCTTTATCATTAGTGACACCTGGTAAGAACATTACCTTTTCATTATTTCCTGTTGGTCTTACTTTTGGAGTAACTATGAAAGGTGTGCTTGAAGCTTGCTTTACTGAACTAACTCTAGAGAACAGTTAATTTATTGCTGTGACTGGTAGTTTTATTTATTTTTATTTATTTATTTTTCATATTCATGTTTCCTATTTATATTTTTTGTTTTGTTCATAAGCTCCTGTCTTTGGTCATGGATGTAGTTATTTCCTTTAGTTTTGAATAACTTAAGCACATTTATAAACTGCCCTTATAAAATTGTATTTTTTTAAAAATTTCATCAGCAATGAAATCTTTATTGACTTTGATGGAATTGATAATAAGCTTTTTAAAAAAAATTCTTCTCTTTTACTGCACAAATTTATCTTTGCTGATAGTTTCTTTTCCCCCATCTTCTCTTCTTCCACCTCCTTTTTTTTTTTTTTTGTGACTTTGTAAGCGGGCTTTTGGCAGGGAAAACCTTTTTCCTTTTTTTTTTTTTTAATTTTTGCTGAGTAGTACTCCATTGTGTAGAAAGGGTGGGATGGTTTGGGAGAATGGCATTGAAACGTATACTATCTTGTAAGAAACGAAGCGCCAGTCTATGTTCAATGCAGGATGAAGGATGCATGGGGCTGGTGCACAGGATGATTCAGGTAGATGGTGTGGGGTGGGAGGTGGGAGGGAGCTTTGGCATTGGGAGAGTGTGTTCACCTGTGGCTAACACATGTCAATGTATGGCAAAACAAATACAGTATTGTAATTTAAAAAAATAAATTAATTAAAAAAAAATTTTTTGCTACGATTATTTTTGCTTATTCTTATGTTTTATTTATTTTACTTTTATCTCAGTTTAATTAATTATTTATTTTACTTTAAACTATTGTATCGGTTTTGCCATAGATTGGTGTGAATCTGCCATGGGTGTACATGTGTTCCCTTTCCTGAACTCCCCCCGCCACCTCTCTCCCCACCTCATCCCTCTGGATTATCCCAGTGCACCAGCCCCGAGCACTCTACCTCATGCATCGAACCTGGACTGATGATTCATTTAACATACGATAATTTACATGTTTCAGTGTCGTTCTTCCATATAATTCCACCCTCACTCTCTCCCACAGAGTCAAAAAGACTTTTCTATACATCTGTGTCTCTTTTGCTGTCTTGCATACAGGGGTATCGTTACCATCTTTCTACGTTCCATCTATATGCATTAGTACACTGTATTGGTGTTTTTCTTTCTGGCTTATTTCACTCTGTATAATAGGCTCCAGTTTCATCCACATCATTAGGACTGATTCAAATGTATTCTTTTTAATGGCTGAGTAATACTCCATTGTGTATATATACCACAACCTTCTTATCCATTCATCTGCTGATGGTTGCTACGTTGCTGAATCAGATGTCTGCTGAGTCATCTGCTAGGTGGCTTCCATGCCCTAGCTAATAGAAACAGTGCTGCAATGAACATTGGGGTGCATGTGTCTCTTTCAATTCTGGTTTCCTCAGTGTGTATGACCAGCAGTGGGACTGTTTGGTCATATGGCAGTTCTATTTCCAGTTTTTAAGGAATCTCCACACTGTTCTCCATAATGACTGCATTAGCATGCATTCCCACTGACAGTGTAAGAAGGTTCCCTTATCTCCACATCCTCTCCAGCATTTATTGCTTGTAGACTTTTGGATAGCATCCATTCTGATTGGTGTGAAATAATACCTCATTGTGGTTTTTATTTGCATTTCTCTGATAATGAGTGATGTTGAACATCTTTTCATGTGTTTGTTAGCCATCTGTATATATATATATATATTTTTTAATTTTGGGCAACAGATCTCTGCCAGAGGCATTCTTTTGTCTACCTTTAAACCAGGCCCCCATAAGATCTACTCAGTTTTGCCTGACTTATTACTTTTTCCCCACAGATCAAAGAAATAAAAATAAAGGATAGGTAACTAAGAGATAACCAGATCTTTTCCCTAGCTTCCCCTTTGGTAATCTCACAGACTGTGTGAACAAGATAGCATCTAGAGAAAGATGATAAAAACTTGACAAGCTTGCACACAAGCCTGCACATGATAGGGAACAGTGATGACTTTGACTCCCCATCTCAATGATCAACTGAGGTTACATCCCTGTTTTCCTTTAAAAGTTTTCATGGCAGTGTTTTTGGAGGACGCTGAGTCCACCATCTCACAGATTGCCAGTATTCTGATTAAAGGCATCTTGCCTTTCTATCAACTGTGTATGCTGATTTTATAAGCTGCAAGTACCTCAAGGCTGTATATTGTCACCCTGCTTATTTAACTTATATGTAGAGTACATCATGAGAAATGTCAAGCAGGATGAAGACAAAAGTCTGTATTGTCAAAGCTATGGATTTTCAAGTAGTCATGTAGAGATGTGAGAGTTGTACCATAAAGAAGTCTGAGCATTAAAGAGTCGATGCTTTTGAACTGTGGTGCTGGAGAAAAGAAGACTCTTGAGAGTCCTTTGGAGATCAAAGGCACTGCAAGGGGATCAAACCAGTCGTTCCTAAAGGAAACCAACCCTGAATATTCATTGGAAGGACTGATGCTGAAACTGAAGCTCCAATTCTTTTTCCACTTGATGCAGAGAACTGACTCATTGCAAAAGACCCTGATGCTGGGAAAGGTTGAAGGTGGGAGGAGAAGGGGATGACAGAGGAGGAAATTTCATCCTCTGAGAAATTTTATCCTCTGAGATGTGATTGGATAACATCACCGACTCAATGGACATGAGATTGAGCAAGCTCTGGGAGATAGTGAAGGACAGGGAAGCTTGGCATGATACAGTCCATGGAGTCTCTAAGAGTCAGACACAACTGAATGACTGAACAACGGCAACCACAAACAGCGGGCCTTCATTGCATAACAACTTTATTTTCATTCTCCCCTTCTCTCTGCCTTTCCTATCAAGTCTCTTGGATAAAACATTAGTATATTGGAAACTTAATTGCAATATCATGGAGGGTTCAGTTTAGTTCACTCAGTCATGTCTGACTCTATGCCTCATGAATCACAGCACACTAGGCCTCCCTGTCTATCACCAACTCCCGGAGTTCACTAAGATTCATGTCCATCGAGTCAGTGATGCGATCCAGCCATCTCATACTCTGTAGTCCCCTTCTCCTCCTGCCCCCAATCCCTCCCAACATCAGAGTTTTTTCCAGTGAGTCAACTCTGCATGAGGTGGCCAAAGTCAAAAGTACTGGATTTTCAGCTTTAGCATCATTCCTTCCAAAGAAATCCCAGGGCTGATCTCCTTCAGAATGGACTGCTTGGATCTCCTTGCAGTCCAAGGGACTTGCAAGAGTCTTCTCCAACACCACGGTTCAGAAGCATCAATTCTTCAGCACTCAGCCTTCTTCACAGTCCAACTCTCACATCCATACATGACTACTGGAAAAATCATAGGCTTGACTAGACGGACCTTAGTCAGCAAAGTAATGTCTCTGCTTTTGAATATGCTATCTAGGTTGCTCATAACTTTTCTTCCAAGGAATAAACGTCTTTTAATTTCATTGCTGCAGTCACCATCTGCAGTGTTTTGGAACCCCAAAAAATAAAGTCTGACACTGTTTCCCCATCTATTTCCCATGAAGTGATGGGACCAGATGCCATGATCTTCGTTTTATGAATGTTGAGCTTTAAGCCAATTTTTTCACTCTTCTATTTCACTTTCATCAAGAGGCTTTTTAGTTCCTCTTCACTTTCTGCCATAAGGGTGGTGTTCTCTGCATGTCTGAGGTTATTGAATACTTATTCCATAAGC
>SJYG01000861.1:852607-873430 GCA_006410535.1 Litocranius walleri
TTCCATAAGCCAGTGCACTGTTATCACATAGTGTGAGGCTGTGTACAATCTATCTGGTCACAAGTAGAACACAGCAGTCTCAAGTAGTGTGTGCATTTTGTAAATCTTTGGTCCATGTGGTAAATACAAGTCAAATCCTTGGTTATACCCAGAAGAATTAAATTATCTTTCCTTCACAAGAGCTAAACTTCAGGACATCAGTGTCTATTTTCTCTTCTGGTTTCTTCTTCCACAATTGCTTTATTTGTTTGTTTCATTTAAGGTTCACAGAGAGATTTTTTGTTTTGTTTTAAATTAAAAAGAAATTACAGTTGCTGTTATGAGTGAATTCCTGCATAAGTTATTCACTATTATCTTGACCAAAAATATAGATATGCACATGTATACACAGGGCTTCCATAGTGGCTCAGACAATAAAGAATCTGCCTGAAATGCAGGAGACCTGAGTTTGATCCCTGATTTGGGAAGATTCCCTGAAGAAGGGAATGGCTACCCACTCCAGTATTCTTACTGAGAAAATTTCATGGACAGAGGAGCCTGGGGGCCTGCAGTTCATGTGGTTGCAGAATCAGATCCGAATACTTTTTTTTTTTTCACATGAATACAAATATATTTGTTTATATGTATGTGTTATATATTCTTTTATAAGACTGGTTTTCTCTTTTGAATTGAGGATAAATAGTATCAATTTTATATGAAAGAGCATTAACTTTTCTAATGTTTTTTTATATCTTTATTTCAGTGTCTTTGTCACATTGTTGTGTTGTTGAGTGTCTAAGTCACGTTTGGCTCTTTAAAACCCCATGGGCTGCAACAGGCTAGGCTTCCCTGTCCTTCCCTAACTTCCAGAGTTTGCTCACACTCATGTCCATTGAGTAGGTGATGCCATCCAACAATCCCATTCTCTGTCACCCCCTTCTCTTCCTGCCATCAATCTTTTCCCTGCATCAGAACCTTTTGCAATGAGTTAGCTCTTCATATATGCTGGCCAAAGTGTTGGAACTTTAGTATTGGTCCTTTCAATGAATCAGATCAGATCAGATCAGTCACTTGATCTGACTCTTTGTTATCCCATGAATCACAGCATGCCAGGCCTCCCTGTCCATCACCAATTCCCAGAGCTTACTCAAACTCATGTCCATTGAGTCAGTGATGCTATCCAACCATCTCATTTTCTGTCATCCCCTTTTCCTCCTGCCTTCAATCTTTCCTTGCATCAGAGTCTTTTCCAATGACTCAGTTCTTCGCGTCAGGTGGCCAAAGTATTGGAGTTTCAGCTTCAACATCAATCCTTCTGATGAATATTCAGGACTGACTTCCTTTAGGATGGACTGGTTGGATCTCCTTGCAGTCCAAGGGACTCTCAAGAGTCTTCTCCAACACCATTCATTGAAATTGACTATTGCAATGAATAGTCAGGGCTAATTCCCTTTATGATTGACTGTTTTGATCTCCTTGTAGTTTAGGGGACTCTCAAGAGTCTTCTCCAGCACAACAATTTGAAAGCATCAATTCTTCAGTGCTTAGTCTTCTTTATGGTGCAACTTTCACATTTTTACTTGACTACCAGGAAAATCAAAGCTTTGACTATACAGATCTTTGTTGGGAAAGTGATGTCATGCTTGTCTTAAAATAATGTAAAGGCTATTCAGTGACCATCAAAAAGTTTAAGGATCTTAGATAGATATACTTTCTTACAGAGTGCTAGAATTGTAAATTTATTCTAATATTGAGTCACTTGACTTGTTAAATCTGACTCCATTTAGGAAATACCTTTTTTGATATATCTGTTTTCAATGTACGCACAGAATTATTTGAAATATTCTGATAGTTTGGGCAATATACAACATTTTGAAAACTGGTTATATCTCATATAATGTGTCATTTGATCTATAGGCTCACCAGCTATATGGTGTCTCACACTAGCTCTTCTAATGGCATTAAATGTACTTAATAGAGGAGTGCATCCATTGCTGCTTGAAAATAGATTATATTTTTTTAAAGAAAAGTAAATTATTAAACTGCAATTTATGTTCTTGGATATGCTTCATGTGGCTACATCAAAAATGACTCATTTTTATTTTATTTAATTAATTTATGTAATTTTTTATATAATTCCCAAAGATTACTCCCATTCAGTTACCATAAAACATTTGCCACATGATTCCAATCCCCACACTTTTATATTTCAGGTAAATTTATGGTTAATATTAGTGCATATTCATTATACCTTAGCTTATATATATTTATTGATACGGTATATACATATAGAATGTATATCATCTGCATATATATATATCCTCTTAAAACAGTTTTGCACTTTAAATATTTACATAAATAATCATATTGTACAACCAGGATCTTTGTCATAAACTGTTTGATATAAATGTCTGATATAGCAATTTGCACACATCTGTTTTGAGAACTGCCAAATTGAAGAACAAGTAATCTTAACTGAAAGAAAAAAAGTTGAAATACTTTAATGCAAAGAGAATATCTAAATAGAGTCTACAAAAAGATCTTTTATAATGCTGCTTCCTAGAGGTTAGAATATTAATAATCAAAGCTAAATACTAATTCCCTTTCTTACTTCTACATAAGGAACTCTGATTTAGTTTAAGTAATGTCATATTCATAAGCCTTATTAAAATTAATTGTTCTTTTCATTTTTTAATCTGGTTTGTCAAAATATTTGGTCTCAAAACTGTAATTTCTTTTTTACTTTCCAATTATATGAACAAAAATTATGAAAATTTCAGAGTGAAGCAGAAGAAAATTAAAAACAATCATCTCCTTTTATTCATTAGTATTGCTTAAATGTATGAACTTATGATTTGTTTATCTTAAACAAAAGTATTTAATATGCAATATTTTCCATAATAGTGTCAACCTCTTGAAAATAAACAATGTATTTATATTATAATAAAGCTTTAATTCATTAAATTGGAAAGAAGTAATGCGGTGAAGATTTGCTTTTTTTATTTGGAGGCCAATCCACTGCATATTTTCCAGGTAGGCTGTGCCTTTGCTTACTCCCACACTCTTTGTTCACCTTGCCATCATCCTCTGAGGCACTCACACCAGCAATCCTATGGACAGCTGAGATATGCACACCCCTTTCTCCTTCACCCACTATGGCTACTCAATTACTAGATAACGTAATCTGTTCTCTAAATATATATAAAATCCATTCCTTATCTCCACCTCTTTTCTACAATAATCTCCCAAATGGAGAACATTTTTAAATTTCTCCTCCTCTAGACTCATTTACACCATGAGTCACAAATGACTTTTCAAAGATTTTCATATCTAATACTAACACATTCATCAGTAAACATCTTGGAGAGCCCCTCCATTTTCTTCAGAGTAAAATTAATCCTCCTATTAAGGTCATTCCTGATTTTGCCCCAGTGGCCAATCCTGTTCCATTCCTTATCATATATTTATATATGAAACACTTTTATAGTGATTACTATGGATCAGGCACGATTCTAAATGCTTTACACAGACAATTCCTATAAGCAGACACTGCCATTATTTCTATTTAGACAGCTGAGGAAGGATAGAGCAGTAAAGTAACTCAGCCACAATCACACAGTTACTAAGACGAAGTCTGCATTGGAATCCAGGTTCTCTGGCTCTAGAATCTGCCATCAATCATTCTTCCTCTCCCCTCTGTTCCACCTCAGGAAAAAATTAGCCAAATTGTAAGATCATAATCAAATGACTTATATTTCCTTTCTTCTAGATGTCTTCATACAGTCTGTGCTTTCTCTTTGGAATGAGTGTGTGTGTGTGCATGTGTGTGTGTGTGTGTGTGTGTGTGTGTATCTCTGTATATATATATATATATATATATATATATATAGTATGCATTTTTCTCTCATATGAAAAAACAATATGTACTTTTTACAAATTCAAACAAAATTTCTCTGAGCCTTTAATTCTTAAGTGCTTTTCTTACTCTGTTTTACTTGACTTTCCACAGTAAATAAGATATCATGTGCACATATATTTAACATAAAAGAAGAAAATAAAAGCTTTTATACTCCCACTTTTTTTCATGAAAGGCAAAACTTTATTTGAGAAAAATTTAGAGTGTGTTGGGCAAAAATTAATGCCTTCAAAAAAATACACATCTGGGAAGTTAAAGTTGTAGTGCAGTTATTATTAGACCATGATTATCAGTGCCTTTACTGATGGCAAACAGTGTTTGTCCTTTTTTTGGTTTGTCTTATTTCGTTAAGCATATTACCCTTTAGGTCAATCCAAGTTTTTGCAAATGACAAAATTTCATTCTTATTTATGGCTGAGTAATATCTCATTATATATATACATATACATATACATACACACACACACTCCCTCTTGAACCTCCATTCCATCCACTCCCCCAGATCCTACCCTCTAGGTCATCACAGAGTGTCAGACTCTGCTCCTTATATTAATTATTCTCTACAAATTTGGTATAATTCACATATGAAGCCATCTGGCTGTGGACTTTTGTTTGTTGGAAGAATTTTTATCACAGTTTCAATTTCTGTGCTTGTGATTGCTATATTTATATTTTCTATTTCTTTCTGGTTCAATCTGGAAGGTTATACTTTTCGAGGAATTTGTCCATTTCTTCCAGGTTGTTTATATTAATGCCATATAGTTGCTTGTAGCAGTCTCTTACAATCCTTTGTATTTCTGCATTGTCTGTCATAATTTCTTTTTCATTTATAATTTTATTGATTTAAATCTGGCTAATAGTGTGTCGGTTTTATCTTCTCAAATAACCAACTTTTAGCATTATTGATCTTTGCTATTGTCTCAGTTTTTTTTTTTTTAACTTACTTTTGCTTTCATCTTTATGATTTCTTTCCTTCAAGTAACTTTGTTTTGTTTTGTTCTGGTTTTTTGTTCTTCTTTCTCTATTTGCTTAAGATGTAAGGTTAGGCAGTTTATTTGATTTTTTATGAGTTAGGCTTATATTGCTATAAACTTCCTTTCTTTGCGTTGTTTTTACAGAATCCCACAGATTTTGAGTTGTGTTTTCATTATCGATTTCTTCTTGATTTTTTTTTTTTTAATTTACTCTTTGATTTCTTCAATGACCTCTTGGTTATTCAGAAGTGTGTTGTTGAGCCTCCGTGTCTTTGTGTGTTTACAGTTTTGTTTTGTTTTTCCTGTAATTGATATCTAATCTGATAGCCTTGTGGTCAGAAAAAAAACATTCTTGATAGAATTTCAAGTTTCTTAAATTTGCCAAGGCTTGCTTTGTGATTCAAGATGTGATCTATCCTGGAGAATGTTCCATGTGCCCTTAAGAAAAAGTGAATTCTATTTTTTTTTAATTAAATATCCTGCAGATATCAATTAGGTATATCAGGGCTAATGTGTCATTTAAGGCTCCTGTTTTGTTATTAATTTTACATCTAGATGATCTGTTTACTGGTGTGAGTGGGGTGTTAAAAACCTCCATTATTATTGTGTTACTTTTCATTTTCCCTTTAATACTTGTTAACATTTTCCTCATGTATTGTGGTTCTCCTATGTTGGATGCATATATATTTGTAATTTTTAGATGTTCTTCTTGGATTAATCATTTTATCATTTTGTAGTGTCTTTCCTCAGAGAAGGTAATGGCACCCCCTCCAATACTCTTGCCTAGAAAATCTCATGGATGGAGGAGCCTGGTAGGCTGCAGGCAATGGGGTCGCTAAGAGTCGTACATAACTGAGTGACTTCTCTTTCACTTTTCACTTTCATGCACTGGAGGAGGAAATGGCCACCCACTCCAGTGTTCTTGCTTGGAGAAACCCAGGGATGGGGGAACCTGGTGAGTTGCCATCTATGGGGTCGCACAGTTGAAAATGACTGAAGTGACTTAGCAACAGCAGAATCAGCAGCAATGTCCTTCTTTGCCTTTTATAATGGTTTTTATTTTAAAGTCTATTTTGACAGATATGAATATTGCTATTCCTGTTTTCTTTTGATTTCTGTTTGCATGGGATACATTTGTTTGTTTGTTTGTTTGTTTTTCCCAGCTACTCATTTTCGGTCTGTATTATTCCTAGGTCTGAAGTAGGTCTTTTGTAGGCAGTATTATTTTTGTCTTTTTTGTATTGGTCTGTGTCTTTTGATTGGAGGATTTAACCTATTTACATTTAGTGTAATTATTGATATGTACGATCCTATTATCATGGCGTATTTCTCTTTGCAGAGAATCTCTGGAATTCCTGAAGTTGGATGGCTATTTCCTTTCCCATGTGAGGACAGTTTCTAACCATAGCCTCCATAAACCTTTGTTCATTCCCATTCTTTTTCTCTTCCTCTATGTATGTATGTGCTCCATTGCCCAGTTATATCTAACTCTTTGTGATCCCATGAACTTTGGTCCACTAGGCTACTCTGTTTATATGATTTTCCAGCAAGGAAATTGCAGCAGGGTGACATTTCCTCCTCTAGGGCATCTTCCTGACTAGGGATCAAATCCAGGTCTCTTGTGTCTTTGGCAGTTGCAGATGGATTCTTTACCACTGAGCCACCTGGGAAATCCTTCTGAGATCCTTAAAATTCAAATATTTTATTTAATGTTGCCCCAGAGGTCTCCGAAACTATCCTTGTTTATTTTCATTCTTTTTTTTTTTTATTTTTCTATTCTGCATCAGTTATTTCCACCATTCTATCTTGCAGCTCACTTTTCTGTTCTTCTATATCAATTATTCTGCTTTTAATTCCCTCTAATGTATTTTTTTAATCTCAATTATGTGTTATTCATTGCTGATTGTCTATTCTTTGTTTCTTCTTGGCCCTTGTTAAACATTTATTGTATCTTCTTCATCTGTGCCTTCATTCTAGTTATCTGTGCCTCCTTTGTATTTCCAAGATTTTAGATCATCTTTACTATCATTACTTTGAATTTTTTGGGGGTAAACTACCTATTGACTCTTTATTTGTGTGTTCTTGTGGGTTTTTACCATGTTTCTTCACCTGCTTCATATTTCTCTCTCATCATTTTGTTTGAATTACTGTGCTTTGGGTCTCCTTTGTGCAGGATGCATGGTCATAGTTCCTTTTATTTATAGAGTCTGACCTCAGTGGGTGAGGTTGGACCAGTGTCTTGTGATGGTTTCCTGGTTTACGGGAGAACTGGTGCCCGTTCTGGTTGGTGGAGTTGAACACTGTCTGTCTGAAAGGAAATTCAGCATTCATCGGTGAGTTTTAGGGTGTTTGGGGACTTGTTATAGCTTTGGGCAGCCTGTCTGCTAATGGACAAAATTGTATTCCTAGTTTCCTGGTGGTTTAACATGAAGCATTCTAAACTGGAGCTTTCTGGCTTTGGGTGGGACATGATCTTAGTGTTGAGATGGAGGTGTCAGGGAGAGCTCTTGCCAATTAATATTCCATAGGTTCTAGAGTTCTCTGGTGGTCCAATATATTGGACTCAGGTTTCCTACCTTGGAGGTTCAACCCTGACCTATTATTGTAGCACCAACACCCCACATCCACACAACAGAGAAGAGAAAGAAAAATATTGGGGGATGGAGGGAAGGAAGGCAAACAAACATAGAAACAAACAAAAAAGAATGTACAGAAAAAAACCCAAGACAAATGATGAAAGCAACACTCAACAAACAAGAACACCCAAAGAAATTCACACACTCAGAAATAGAAGAGATTAAAAAAGAGCAAAAGAATAAAAAACAGGAACCAAAAAAGAAGAGCTATCAATCCAATGAGATGAGGATGAATACTAAAAAGTAAACTATCAAAAATGCAATATTAAAAACATGGAAAATGTAGTATAAGTAAAGAGTACTGTAAAAATAAAAAAATAAATAAAGATTTAGGAGAATGGCATTGAAACATGTATACTCTCATATAAGAAACGAAGCGCCAGTCTATGTTCAATGCAGGATACAGGATGCTTGGGGCTGGTGCATGTGATGATCCAGAGAGATGATATGCTGTGGGAGGTAGGAGGAGGCTTCGACATTGGGAGATCGTGTACACCTGAAGCTGATTCATGTCAATGTATGACAAAACCAATACAGTATTGTAATGTAGAATAAAGTATTAAAAAATAATAATAATTAAAAATGAAAAAAAAGTTTTTGTTTTTTTTTTTTTAGAAAAAAGGAAAATGTAAGGGGTGTTTGTGTGTGTTAATTGCTTAGTTGTATCTGACTCTTTGCCACCCCATAGATTGTAGCCCACCAGCCCCCACTATCCAGGGGCATCTCCAGGCAAGAACAATGGAGTGAGTTGCCATTTCCTTCTCCAAAATGAACTATAGAAAGAAAGAAAGTGAAGTCTTTAAGTCGTGTCTGACTCTTTGCCACCCCATGGACTGTAGCTTAGCAGGCTCTTACATCCATGGTGTTTTCCAGGAAAGAGTCCTGGAGTGGGTTGCCATTTCTTTCTCCAAAATGTAAGTTAAAAAATAAAAAAATAAAAAATTTTAATGAAAAACTGCTATATATGTATATGGTATATTCATATGTGTGAGTGTGTGTGTGTAGATAGAGAGACAGACAGAATGGTACTGAGAAGAATGTCCTCCTGTGTCCCTCATTGTTCTCATCCCATAGTGAATTCCAGGCCATCTGCCTACTCAGGAAGTCCTCCAATATTTCTTAGAAGACTCTGGACCTCCTGTGCGTGCTGTGGGGTCAAGTCAGTCTCTCAGATATGGTCTTACTTGAGATTGTACTTGCTTTCAAAGTCCACAATTTGCCCCAGACTCCAAGGTCTCAGTCTAACTTCAGGGATTTACTCCTTTGCACCTGCTACTGAGGAGTGAATTTCATTCTGCTTCTTTGGTAGCAGCTTCTGGTGCTCAGCTTTGATTTTGGCCCCACCTCTGCTTTCAAGTGTGTGAAAACTTCTTCTTCATGGCTCCCTCCTTGAAGTGAAAGTCCCCATCTCAAATTATTTGCCCCTTTATTTTCTTATATCTTTTGCCCTACCTCATGCTTTGAAGATTTTCTGCCAGCATTCAGAAATTGTTCTGTCAGAGTTGTTCCACATGCAGATGCATTTTTTTATGTTATTGTAGGGAGGAAGGTGATCTCCCCATCTTATTCCTCCATTGTATGTTCTTGCCTCCTTTGTCATGGATTAATTGTCCATGTAAGCATGGATTCATATCTGCATTTTCTTTTCTGCTCCATTGATCCATGCATCTATGTCTGTGTGTGTGTGTGTGTGTGTACCATACAATTTCATTACTGTAACTTTGTAGTGAAGTTTGAAATCAGGGACTGTGATACCTCCAGCACTGATATTCTTTCATAAGATTTTTTTAGCTATCAAGTTCTACTGTGATATTGTACAAATGTTAAAAATATTTGTTATTGCTCTGTGAAAAGGAACACTGGTATTTTGATAAGGATGACATTAAATTTATAGATTGCCTTGGGTAGTATAATCATTACATCAATATTAATTCTTCCAGTCTATGAGCACAGCATATCTTCACATTTATTTGATTTTGTCTTCCAGTTTCTTTCACTGGCATCTTATAGTTTTCTGAGGACAAGATTTTACATTCTTAGTTATATTTGTTACTAAGTATTTTATTATTTTTAAAGTGACATTAAATGAGATTATATTCTTAAATTCTCTTTATGATAGTTCATTTTTAGTATACAAAATAAATTTATGTATAGTAATTTTGTACCTTGCAACCTTATCAAATTCCTTCCTTAATTTAGTAATATTTCATAATGCTTTTAGGATTTTTCTTTGTGTAGTATCATGTAATTTGCAAACAAGCTAATATTTCTTATTAATTTTCTGTCTGTTTGATGTGTCTGTTGGTGTAAATGCTGTGTTACACTCCCATACTATTATTGTGCTTCTATCAATTTCTTTTTTTATATTTGTTAATATTTGCTTTATATACTTAGCTGCTTCTGTGTTGGAAGCATATGTTTAGAATTGTTATATGTTTTTCTTAAATTAACCTCTTTATTATTACTATTTAATATCCTTCTTTGTCTCATGTCACAGTGTGTTTTAATGGCTATTTCATCTGCTATAGATATTGCTACCCATATTTTTTTTCTTTTCCATTTGCTTGGCAAACCATTTTCTATCCTCTTATTTTCAGTCCATATGTGTCTTTATATATAAAGTGAACATCTTCTAGGTAGTTATATAAACTTTTTTTTTGTATCTATTCAGACACTTTATGTCTTTTTCTAGAGCATTTAGCCCATTTATATTAAAGAGTTATTGATAAGTATGCATTTATTGACATTTTGTTAATTGTTTTGTGGTTGCTCTGTGGTTCTTATTTGTTCCTTTCTCCTACTAGTCCCTTATGATTTGATGATTATCTTTACTGTATATGTTTAGATTCTTTTTGTTTGTGTGTATCTATCACAAATTTTGGCTTTGTGGCTACCATGATGAGTATATGTATACACATACATGCAATATATATATATATATATTCCTTTAAATTGCTAATTTCTTAAGTTCAAACGCATTTTAAAAACCCTGCATTTTTATCCCTCCATCCATATTTAAGTTTTTTTGTCATTGTAGTTTAAAACTTTTTGTTTTATGTATGATTTTGCTTATTGTAGATATCAACAATTTTACTTCTTTTACCTTTTAATCTTCTCATTAGCTATATAAGTGATTAATACACTACATTTTCTGTATATTTACTTTTTACCAATAATATTTTTTTTTCTTTCATAGCTTTGATATTTCTAGTTGTGGCCTTTTCTTTTCTACTTAGAGAAGTTCTTTTAACATTTCTTGTAAAGCTTGTTTTATGGTGATGAACTCTTGGATTTTGCCTGCCTATAAAACTCTTAATATCTTCCTCAAATTTGAACAGCATCTTTCATGGGTAGAATATTATTGGTTGTAAGTTTCTTCCTTTTATCCTTCAAGTGTATTGTGACACTACCTTCTGGCCTGCAGAGTTTTTACTGAAAGACAGTTGATAGCCTTGTCGTAGTTCTGCAGTAATTAGGTGTGTTTCCATTGCTCTTCTAATATTCTCTCTTTATCTTTAATTTTCACCAATTTAATTACAGAGCATCTTGGTGTGGTCTTTGAGTTGATCCTATTTGGACCTCTCTCTTTCCTTGACCTGGATGTCTGTTTTCCTTTATCAGATTAGGGAAGATTTTAGCTATTATTTCTTCAAATAGATCCCTTCCTATCTTATCTCTCTCTTCTTCTGAGACTCCTATAATGTGAATGTTAGTATACATGATATTTTCTCAGAGATCTCATACTATTTGCTTTTCTTATTTATTATTAATTTATTATTATTATTTTTTATGTTCATCCTGACTTTTCCACTACTATATCTTCCAGTTTGCTGATTCATCCCTATATGTCATCTAATCTATGGTTGATTTCTTCAAGGGTACTTTTTTATTTCAGTTATTATATTCTTCAACTCTATTTGATTTTTTTATACATTTTCTAAATCTGTTAGAAAATTTTAACTTCTCATTGTGTTTATTCATTCTCCTGACTTCTTTGAGTATCTTTATGATCAGGAGGTAAATTTCTTACCTCCTCTTCAGTTCATTTTTGGCTTTATCTACTTCCTTTTTTGTATCTTGTTTCTCTTTTGCCTCATTTTGTCTAATTCCTTGTTTTTTATTTCTAAGATTGGTTGCTTCTTTATCCAACTTGGAGTGGTGGCCTTATGTAGGAGGTGTCCTATACATCCCAATGACACATGCCTTTTGGTCATCAGAGCTGTATGTTGTAGAGGTGTCCTCAATGTGGTCTGTGTAGGCCTTTGTGCTGTGGTGGGCTGGCTATTTTGGGTGAAGTAGGCATAGTTGATCCCCAACCCAGTTGGTTATGAAACTTTCCTAGTGCATGACTACCATCCCCTGATTGGAGGAGGCCTGGTTCCTAGCACACATGGCTGCATAGCTCAGGGAGCCCTGAACCAGTAACAGCCCAATTATCAGTGGAGTCACATCCTAAGTTATTGAGTTTGGTGTCAGAGGTCCTGGAACTAGTTTCAGCCACCTTGTGTGTGAGGCTATTATCAGACATGGCTAGTTTTAGGATACAGGGATTCTAGGAGCTGATGCTGCCCCATTGGTAGATGGGACTGGATCCCATGAGGTGACAGAGCTGGTATTGGCCTGTTGCAAAGATATGAATATTCACAGGATCCTGGGGCTGATGGCCACCAATTGGTGGTTTATGGCTCACTGGTGGGTGGATATAATTGTAGGGCCTAAACAGCCTCAAAGTGGGTGCTGGCTTGCTGCTAGACCAAGTTCGCATCCTGGGGATACTGAAGAGCTTGTGCTGACTTACTGATTGGTGGTGTCATGCTCTGAGGTCTCTAGTGTCAGGTCTCGGTAATCCCAGTATTTTTATTGCCCCACTGATGGGTGAAGCTGAGTTGTAGGCCCTCTTGTGGGTGGAATAGGGTCCTATCGCTGATGGATGCTTAGAAGTTTCTATAGCAGCAGATATGCTCATGCATAGGGCTAGATGCCACCTGGATAGCTACTTGGTCTGTGGTGGGAGGAAGGTCCCATGACTGATGTGGAATAGCTTGTGGATACAGGTAGGTCCTAATGCTAATAGCTAGAGGAAGGATTCTAAGATGGCACTTGTCAGCATCAGTGCCCTTATGGTAGAATGAAATCTCCAAAGTGGCTGCCACTAGTGTCTGTGTCCCTCAAATGAGTCATACATACACCTTGCCTTTCTGGGAGGCTCTCCACGTTAGCAAGTGTATCCATTCCTCTGAAAGTACTGTTCTGCCCTGGGTCCTAGTGAAAGCAAAATTTTGTGTATATCCTTTAAAAGTAGCTATTTGGTATAGCTTTCTGGCTCCAACAAAAGTGATCCCCATCAGCCTTCAAAGCCAAAAGTCCAGGAGGTTGTCTTTCTGGTACAGGACACCTTGGCTGAGGAGCTCAATATGGGCCTTAGATCCCTCTCTTGGAGATATCCTCCACAATTATTTATTCTGCAATTATTGGGTTACCCATCAGGGTATGTGGATCTTGACTATATTGTGTCTGCAATCCTCCCATGCATCTTGTTTTGGTTTCTTCTTTATATTTTTAGTTGTATATCTTTTCTGCTGATCTTTAGGTCATTCTCACTGATTGCTGCTCTCTACACAATTATAAATTTGGTGTTCTTGTGGGAATATGTAAGCTCGGTGTTTTTCTACATTACCATCTTTGAAAAATATGCTAAATAGCATAAATTAATACATTGTAAATCAATAATATTTACATTATATTTCCTGACCAAACATTGTAAATAAATAATATTTTAAATAAAAACAAACAGTAGTGGTTCTTGATTTCTTTGTCTCCTTAAGTAGTATAAGTTTCAAATACTTATTGTTAGTACACACACTGGTGTGTATTACACATACTTATAATATGTGCACTTGCTTTGGAAAGGATTATTTAAAGTGACAATGTACGTCAATGAAGAGATGGAGGAAAGGATACTACAATGAAGAGTTTGCAATGGTGCAGTTTGATACAAGCAATATAAGCTATAAAAAGGGTATTTTTATTCCTGGCATTATGTGAATTTAGATAACTTGCACACTAACTAGTCAAGCATTCAAAAAACTAAATATGCAGGATAAAATTGTATATGTAGAACTGAGTTGACAAGAAACTAAGGGATTCTCATAAAATAAATGCAAATTTAAACACTGGTCCTGAAACCTAAGAAAAGAGTTAAGATTTTTGCTTTGGAGAAGGCCTCAAAACCTGGTGACATCGGTTTCTGTTACTGACAACTGGTGTACAAAGGACAGGGGAAAATCCTAGGTACTTCACAATAAATAGGAGTCCCATAGAAGTCTTATAGAATTGTTTCTACCTGTAGTAAATGGGAGAACAAAGGAAAAACCTACTCCTTAGTGGGAGTGAAATTAGGGGCTACCTAACTTGACTTTAGCTTTGTGGGGAGGAAAATGAATTATTCTTGAGAAATTACAAGCACAGACTAGATACCATGCATCCCAAATTCATGCTTCTTTTTTTTTTTTTTTTTCCTGAGAAAACTGCAAAGTATTGTAAATGTTTTCCTGTGTTGGAGAAGCATACCTAAAAATGCCTTGCACTACTACTATTCAAAACCATCATCAAAATCAGGCCACATTCCCAAAGGTAAAAAAAATAATTATAAACTCACAGTCAACTATGACTAAAAGCAGATAAAATATAGCACCATGAGAAATACAAAGTATAATGAAGAACAAAATTATCTTGGCAAAGATTCATATGTAGTAATTATAAATCATTGACTATAAAGTAAATATGCTTTTAAAAGTTAAAAAAAAAGTCAAAATATCTATAAGTAACAAGAGGTGTTAAGTTGGCTTAAAACTCAACATTCAGAAAACTAAGATCATGGCATCCAGTCCCATCACTTCAGGAAAAATAGATGAGGAAACAATGAAAACGGTGAGAGATTTTATATTCTTGGGCTCAAAAGTCACTGCAGATGGTGACTGCAGCTATGAAATTAAAAGATGCTTCCTTCTTGGAAAAAAAAAATAAACTATGACAAACCTAGACAGCATATTAAAAAGCAGAGACATTACTTTGGAAACAAAGGTGTTTGTAGTTGAAGCTGTGGTTTTTCCAGTAGTCATGTATGGATGTGAGAACTGGACCATAAAGAAAGCTGAGTACAGAAGAATAGATGCTTTTGAACTATGGTGTTAGAGAAAGCTTTAGAGTCTCTTGGACTGCAAGGCGATCCAACCAGTCCCTCCTAAAGTAAATCAATCCTGAATATTCACTGGAAGGACTGATGATGAAGCTGAAGCTCCGATACTTTGGCCACCTGATTCGAAGAACTGATTCACTGGAAAAGACCCTGATGCTGGGAAAGATTGAAGGATGGAGGAGAAGGGGATGACAGAGGATGAGATTGTTGGATGACATCACCGACTCAATGGACATGAGTTTGACCAAGCTTTGGGAGTTGGTAAAGGACAGGGAAGCCTGAGGTGTGGCAGTACATGAGGTCTCAAAGAGTTGGACACAACTGAGAGACAGAACTTAACTGAATATGAGGTGTATGACTAAGCAAACTGATCCAAAAAGCTTTTGAAGAAATTTTTCAGAAATAAAATGAAACATCATAATAAAAAAAAATCAAGGTAATGTTTAAATAGTGGACATTTTTAATTAATTGGGGCATATTAATAATTACCTGACCTGCCTCTTGAGAAATCTGTATGCAGGTCAGGAAGCAACAGTTAGAACTGGACATGGAACAACAGACTGGTTCCAAATAGGGAAAGGAATACATCAAGGCTGTATATTGTCACCCTGCTTATTTAACTTACATGCAGAGTAGATCATGAGAAATGCTGGACTGGAAGAAACACAAGCTGGAATCAAGATTGTTGGGAGAAATATCAATAACCTCAGATATGCAGATGACACTACCCTTATGGCAGAAAGTGAAGAGGAACTTAAAAGCTTCTTGATGATGGTGAAAGTGGAGCATGAAAGGATGACGGGTGAAGGTGAAGTCAGTCGTGTCTGACTCTTTGCCACCCCAGGGACTGTAACCTACTAGGCTTCTCTGTCCATGGGATTCTCCAGGCAAGAATACTGGAGTAGAT
The DNA here is from genome assembly GCA_006410535.1 of Litocranius walleri. Lineage (NCBI taxonomy): Eukaryota > Metazoa > Chordata > Mammalia > Artiodactyla > Bovidae > Litocranius > Litocranius walleri. Next base: position 868,218 of record SJYG01000861.1, read on the forward strand.
TGCCATTTCCTTCTTCAGGGGATCTTCCCAACCCAGGGATCGAACCCAGGTCTCCCGCATTGGAGGCTTAAAGCTCAACATTCAGTAAAAGAAGATCATGGCATCCGGTCCCATCACTTTAGGGGAAATAGATGGAGAAACAGTGTCAGAATTTACTTTTTTGGGCTCCAAAATCACTGCAGATAGTGATTGCAGCCATGAAATTAAAAGACGCTTACTTCTTGGAAGAAAAGTTATGACCAACCTACATAGCATATTGAAAAGCAGAGACATTACTTTGCCGACTAAAGTCCGTCTAGTCAAGGCTATGTTTTTTTCTGTGGTCATGTATGGATGTGAGATTTGGACTGTGAAGAAGGCTGAGCGCCAAAGAATTGATGCTTTTGAACTGTGGTGTTGGAGAAGACTCTTGAGAGTTTCTTAGACTGCAAGGAAATCGAATCAGTCCATTCTGAAGGAGATCAGCCCTGAGATTTCTTTGGAAGGAATGATGCTAAAGCTGAAACTCCAGTACTTTGGCCACCTCATGCAAAGAGGTGACTCACTGGTAAAAACTCTGATGCTGGGAGGGATTTGGGGCAGGAGGAGAAGGGGACGACAGAGGATGAGATAGCTGGATGGCATCACAGAGTCGATGAACTTGAGTCTGAGTGAACTCCGGGAGTTGATGATGGACAGGGAGGCCTGGCATGCTGCGATTCATGGGATCGCAAAGAGTCAGACACGACTGAGCGAGCGACTGAACTGAACTGAATAATTACCTAGAGTGCAGTGAAAAAGTCAGACAGTGGTGGATGTGATCATTCAAAAGCGAGTATGAAGAAAGAGACTGCAGTTCTGACACAAGCTTATGAAACAATAACACAATCTTATGAAAAGAAATTGATTATTATAGCTTAAAATTTGCCAAAGTCAATGAAAGATGCTCAAGCTCAATGATTTCAGTTAAAGAAAATTAAATAAAAAATAATAACCATACTTACCTTACTAATAGTATAGAATAACAAACACAAACATAAGATCTGAAAAATCAGGTTTTCAATTATTTGTTACAACAAACAAACAGAATGGGAAAAATATCCATTAATAAGTTGCTCACTAACATTATGTATCTCAACAACAGAAAAGAAAAATAGAAATGAGATAGAGTACAAAAAAAAATTGAAAATATTTTAAAGAATACATGAATGTAAAAAAAAAAAGAATGAGGAAAAAACATATTATAAGAGACGCCTATTTAAGACAGTTAAATAATTTTTTTTGTCAGAGGCCAAAAACATTTAAATATTTCAAAGAATACAGGAATGTTAAAAAATAAGATTAAAATATATTAAAAGGCTGCTTACATAAGATGGATAAAATCAATTCAAATAAATTAGTAATCAGATGTAATGCAAGAGTTTTAAATTTTCCAATCAAAATACAAAAATTGTCAGACTATTAAAAACCTCATAAAGCTAGGTAGTTGGTTGTTTACTTCAGATACCCTTATATATAAAGACATGGAACTTTTTTTTTCATTGTAGTTTGATTTTAATTTTCAAATAAGACTAAAAACCTCTGGCTCACAGATGACTTACTTTATAGAAAACGGTGGAATAATCAATTAAAATATCTGGAATTAGGCTGATGGAGCAGAGTGTCTGCTTATGTGTTTCACAAATTTGCAAGTTTTTATTGCCAGAGATTTTCTATCAGAAATGTATGAATAATACATTTAAGTATACATTAGAGATAAAATATGCATTTAAAGTCAGGCACGACTGAGTGACTGAACTGAAGAAATTTTAAAAGAGTCATCTTATTCTGAATATAATTAGTCACTCAGTTGTGCCCAACTCTTTGCCATCCCATGGATACTAGCCTGCCAAGCTCCTCTGTCCATGGGATTCTTCAGGCAAGAATTCCTTCTCCAGGGGATCTTCCCAACCCAGGGACTGAACCCGGGCATCCCACATTGCAGATTCTTTACCATCTGGGACACCAGGGAAGTTCCATAATTAAATATAATCAAATATTACTACCCTTTCTGGAAAGTAGAAGAAACAGGTTTTTTGATATGATGAGGAAATAACAAAATCCACAATAAAGACTATGCCACAGGACAAATAAACATATTTCTTCCAAATAAACACCATTAAAAAGGGAGGGATATCTGTTACAGATTTAAAGAGACTTAAAAGTCATATCAACCAAATAAAGTGCGCTTGCCTGGACCTCCTTTGAATTTCTTACTAAACAAACCAACAATGTAAAACACATTTTTTTTTAAACAAATGAAGGAATTCAAGTATGGACTATGTATTAGAAAATAATAAAAAGTTATTAACTTGTTAGATGTGATAATGGTATTGTGGGCACTGAAAAAATATCTCTCATCTGTTAGTAATACATAGTAAACTAGAGTGAATTAACATTATGTCTAAAATTTATTTTTAAAGATCCTAGCAAAAATTAAAATGTAAGAAGGAAGATAAATGGAATATCATTGGCAATAAGGTTGACAATAATTGACTCTGGATGATGTGAGCATGTGGATTCATCACAATATTTGACTTATGTTGCATATGCTGGTAATATACAATAATAAAAATTTTAATGAATTTAAAAAATAAAATAAAATTGATTATACATTCTCAACAAAAAGATAAATGATTAGAAAGCAATAATGAGAAGAATCAAAGGGTTTTCTGGTATTTATTTCTTTAGCATTTGACCATAGTATCTAAACATGAAAATCTTCTAGAAAGGAAAATAGTTAAATATCATTTGAAATTGATCCTGAAATAAAAACTCACCAAAAGTTCCCATAATAGGCAGAATATGAAAGATATCCACTTCCCAGTCCTCAGATTTATGAATATATTTAGGTTATAGAAAAAAGTGGAGATAAGTTTGTTGCTGGAATTCATGTTGCTAATCAGCTGAATTGAAGATGTGAGATTGTCAGGGACTATTTCAGTGGGCTCAGTAAAACACAAACATCCCTAAAAGTGGAAGAAGGAGACAGAAATGCCAGAGGAGATGTCACAATGGAATCAAGATTACAGTGATGCAATTTGAAAAGAATTTTACCCATTTTTTCTGACTTTGATGATAGAGGAAGGGGAACATGAGCAAAAGAAAGAAAACACCCTCTAGAATCTGGAGAGGCAAGGAAATGATTATCCTCCCGTAAAGTAATGTAAAGAAAGTTAAGGTAATGTAAGTTAAGGCAAAGTAAAGGAAAGGAAAGGAAAGAAAGGAATGCATCCATGTCAACATTTTGGTTTTAGCTAGGTGAAGCTGTGAGACTTCTAACCTCCAAAAACAATAAAATAATAAGCCTGTGTTGTTTTAAGCTTCCACTTGTGGTGATTTGTTACAATAGTAATACAGTTAATAGATATTGTTTCTAAGAAGGCAATCAGACAGTGCATTTTTATAGTAATTCTATTCTACCATCAGAAAGGCTAACAAGAAGTTCTAAATTATGAAAGTTACTTAAACATTATTAAACCACTGCTATGCATTTAACAGTTTGTAGCAGTGATAAAAACGTAAGTATAGTCAGAGTCTTGCTGTTCACACTGTGCTCACTGTTCACTGAAACCAGGGTAGGCAAGACATGAGCTAGGAGGCTGGGAGAAGACAGGAGAATCTGTGGGAACTGTAGACACATTTATGCTCTCCTGGCTGGCACAGCAGCCATAACACAGCCTCTCTCCAGCTGATAGAGCCGCCATAGCAGTTGCCATAACACAACCTCACATAACATAGCCATGATGTTGCTCCAGCATAGCTGCAAGATAGCAGCAGCCAGGGCTGTCATGGTGAAGCTCATACAAGTGTACTGCACAAAGTAGCCCATGACAAGCAAGTATCTCATGACATTCATCCCAGTGCTATAAATGATCTCAATAATTACATAATTATTATTCACAAAATGTGGGGCAGGGGCAAGAGCAAGAGGCCACGGGGCAAGAGATCCTGACTATGCCTTCTTGGTTAATTTGCTCTTTCCCTATAGTCAGTTAAAATATGTTTAAAGAGTTGGAGGAATAAGAATATGTGTACAATAAAATATTAAAGCACACAGTGTTAATCTAGAGTCAACAATGGCTCAGAATAATGAAAGAGGACACTTAGTATAATCTCCAACTTGGAGGAGTATAAACTCTAATTCTGAGAAAGACAGAGTGGTATCCACCTCTTAGATTACTCTGAGTGAGAAGATTCAGCCAGAATGAGCACTCATATAAGGGCACCCAGAAGGGAGAAAGTCACTGGACCAGGACTTAACCATTTGCAATTTCCTCTCACACATCTCACATTTTGCATTTGTGCATATACTGTATCTCATATTCCTAAAACACAATTTGTTTTCTCCTCAGCTACTCTGGCTCTGATCAGTACCCTCACACTGCCTGGCCAGCTTTTTCATTCCTTTCTCAAATGAACGAACTCATCAGTTCATCTTTCAAGACGCAGATCCAGAACCACAATTATATGAACTTTTTTTTTTTTTAATAGTTGTTTTGCCTGTTTGTTATAGGGCTCAAAGCAACTTGTCTGAGGTATTAATATGTCTCTCTTCTCCTACTGTCATGTCTTCAATGGTTCCTTACAAAATAAATTTTAGACTACTATCATTTGTATTTCACCTCCAGATACAGTGTGTTCCTCTGTATAGATTTTTTAAAAAGTGAGGACTAAAGTAGGCACCTTATTTCCTTATTGTTTTTAAACAGCAGCATATCAAATTTTGAAATATTCATAAATCACAAATTCATTTAAATCTCAGAAAAAGACACTTCTTATTAAACTTTTATCTCTCTTATTTTGGTCAGTTGAATCTTTTGTCAGCTCTTTTTCACAAAAGATAAAATAAGTCTCAAGTATCATTTGAATTATGTTCTCTGCAACTCAATTTGTTGCTGTTTGATTTAACTTTGATGAAATTTGGATACTCATAGTTCAAGTTTAAAGAAAAATAAACTGATCATAATTATGATATCTGGAAACCCTAAATAAGTCACAACTTTTTTCTTATTTTTTGCAATTCACTAGGAAAAATGTGTAATCATAAAAAAAAATCTATAGAAATGATTTTACAGTTGAATGTTTACTATGTGCTTAATGTCATTTCTTATTGTTTCTTCTTTTTACAAATGTTGAAATATTTTGAAAAAAAAAGCATTTTAGGTAAATTAGAAAACAGAGCAGCAGAAGTA
>SJYG01000861.1:881701-913995 GCA_006410535.1 Litocranius walleri
AAATTTTATCTTGAATTGCTTTGTTTTAGAAAGACAATGTATAGTGGTGTGCTTATGTGTGTGTGTGTGTGTGTGTGATACAGAGAAAGTTGTTTGAGAGAACATTGGATTTATTACATAAGTTAGTTTGTCTAGGACTATATTCTATCTTATTGTAGTTATATAATGTTACTTAATTTTTGTGTATATCACATTCCTACATGCAAAATAAGTAATGGAATAGCATTTACATTCTTAATATCATTGTCAGGATTAAATATGGTACTATGTTTGAGCTCTTAGAGTATTTGGCATGTTAGAATATCATTTCATTGCTATTGTTCTTAGTCTACATAGAGTATATTTATAACTGGTAGGCAAATTTTGTTTTTTGCTTTTGTTTCATTGTAGCATTTATAGTTTTGTTTATTTTTTAATTTAAATTTATTTATTTTAATTGGAGTCTAATTACTTTGCAGTATTGTATTGATTTTGCCATACATCAACATGAATCTGCCACAGGTGTAAACGTGTTCCCAATCCTGAACCATCCTCCCACCACCCTCCCCATACCATCCTTCTAGGTCATTACAGTTCACCAGCCCCAAGCATCCTGTATCTTGAATCGAATCTAGACTGGTGATTCATTTCTTATATGATATTATACATGTTTCAATGCCATTCCCCCAAATCATCCTACCCTCTCAAAACTATACAAGCAACACCTGCAGCTCAATTCCAGAAAAATATATGACCCAATCAAAAAATGGGCCAAAGAACTAAATAGACATTTCTCCAGAGAAGACATTCAGATGGCTAACAAACACATGAAAAGATGCTCAACATCACTCATTGTCAGAGAAATGCAAATCAAAACCACAATGAGGTACCATTTCACACCAGTCAGAATGCTTGCAATCCAAAAGTCTACAAGCAATAAATGCTAGAGAGAGTATGGAGAAAATGGAATCCTCTTACACTGTTGGTGGGAATGCATACTAGTACAGCCACTATGGAGAACAGCATGGAGATTCCTTAAAAAACTGGAAATAGAACTGCCTTATGACCCAGCAGTCTCACTGCTGGGCATACACACCAAGGAAACAAGAATGGAAAGAGACACGTGTACCCCAGTATTATTTGCAACACTGTTTATAATAACCAGGACATGGAAGCAACCTAGATGTCCATCAGCAGATAAATGGGTAAGAAAGCTGTGGTACATATACACAATGGAGTATTACTCAGCAATTAAAAAGAATACATTTGAATCAGTTCTAGTGAGGTGGATGAACTTGGAGCCAATTATACAGAGTGAAGTAAGCCAGAAGGGAAAACACCAATACAGTATACTAATGCACATATATGGAATTTAGAAAGATGGTAACAATAACCCTGTATGCGAGACAGAAAAAGAGACACAGACATATAGAATAGTTTTATAGTTCTGTTTATAAATCATGGAAACAGGCGAGATGTAATGACCAGATACCCCAAAACTTGGAGTTGACGATTGAAAATTTTCCAGTCAATTGTTTATCACTAATATTGTGGGGGGAAGCATATATTACATCACAGTCTGAATAGAAATACAGTTTCAAAAAATCTGAACAGACCTAAAATGTGATATTTACAATTATACTTTTTAAGAGTACTTCAGTTTTGGAAATCAGTTCTTTAGAAAAGATCTATAAAATCATCTAAAGATGACAGGATTTCCCACTTGTACCCAACATAAATTTCCTCTTCTATCTAAAGATAGAATGCAGATATGCCAAAACAAGAATTCCAAAAGCTGACTTTTGGCAAACTAAAAGCAGAGCTATTTAAGTCAAACTGCCACTTCACTCATTCCTCTCCTCATACAGAGTTACATAAAAAAAAAAAAAAAAAAAAAAACTCTGGCCTGATATGATAATGTGTTATCTAGTATTTCCCAGTAGCAAAGGAAGCACTGACACTTGGGATGGGCCACAAACTACAGTAGCACCACCCAATAATTGCAGCATCTAGGAACACCCCTCATGTTCCCAATGCCTCTAAATGGTGAAAGATTATCCTAGTTGGATACATTATTTCTACCATTTTTACTGAGAAATGTGAAAAGTATAGGTGTTAGAATTGATGGCACTAGTGGTAGAGAATTCACCTGCCAATGCAGGAGACAAAGAAACACAGGCTGGATTCCTGCCTCAAAATATCCCCTAGAGTAGGAAATGGCAACCCACTCCTCTATTCTTGCATGGAAAATTCCATGGACAGAGAAGTCTGGTGGGCTACAGTCCACAGGGGTGCAAAGAGCTGGACATGGCTATATGTTCAACATTTGATATAAAATGTAATATATTAATGCATATTATTTCTTGAGGAAATCAATTAAGAGAGTAATTATTTTGGAATTTCTCGAATTTCATTAAATTTAAAAAATTTGGAATTTTAAATCCTTTTGAAATTTCATTAAATTTAAATGCATATTCTATTATAATATAGTCCTTGCAAAATCTCTATATATGTACCTTTTTATTGACTTATTCAACTTATATTAAAAATATTAGCCTCAAATTTTAGCCGTGAAGGCTCTATAAGATTAAACTTCTAGAAATGAAAATTAGACACAGTAAGCCTGTGAGGTCTCTATACTGGGGCCACTTCTCTTGTATTTAGATCAGACACACTGGCTGGAACTAAGGTTCCCCTTTATCAGCTCTGCTCATTGAAGCACTACTTCACACCTGGCCCTTGATGCCTGGTCCCCAATGTTCTTGTTTTACATTCTCCAGAGTATTCATTCTATTGCATTTTTATGATTGTATACCTCTTCATCTACATACTTTTCCATAAAATTACCTTATATATTTATAGTATATATATTCCAAAGCCATCTCTGCCAAGGCAAGTTAACATTTTTCTAATGATTAATAGAGGAAGACTTTTTGCCAAGGACCAATAAGGAAAACAAATGAGGCTTCTTGTATCATTTATAGAAGCTCCTCAGAATTAATTTGACAACTGCTTGAAGACTCAAAAGAACCAGTACTTTTACCAAAGTGTAGAGGAAAAAGTTCCGTTATATTAATGTTAATTGATCAGTCGGAAATGCACAATAAGCTGGATTGGATTAACTCTAGATGGTGCAGTTAGTTCCTTAATAAAGAAACATTTACATTGTTCAAGTATTCAATGTGATCAAATTAATTCCACTTAGTTTTCTAGGTCAATGATTTGATTAAGCTTACATAGACAGTCCGTTTTCACCAACTGCTATGGTCATTATTTTTATATGTTGAGAGTAGTACTTAATATTGCTGGATAGAATTAGTAGAATTAATGTTTCCTTCAGTTCAGTTCAGTTGCTCAGTCGTGTTAGGACTCTTTGAGACCCCATGAATCGCAGCACGCCAGGCCTCTCTGTCCATCAGGAACAACCGGAGTATACCCAAACTCATCTCCATTGAGTCAGAGATGCTATCCAGCCATCTCATCCTCTGTCGTCCCCTTCTCCTCCTGCCTCCAATCCCTCCCAGCATCAGAATGTTTTCCAATGAGTCAACTCTTCGCATGAGGTGGCCAAAGTATATGAGTTTCAGCTTCAGCATCAGTCTTTCAATTGAACACCCAGGACTGATCTCCTATAGGATGGACTGGTTGGATCTCCTTGCAGTCCAAAGGACTCTCAAGAGTCTTCTCCAACACCACAGTTCAAAAGCATCAGTTCATTTCTCAGCTTTCTTCACAGTTCAACTCTCACTTCCATACGTGACCACTGGAAAAACCATAGCCTTGATGACAGACCTTTGTTGGCAAATTAATGTGTCTGCCTTTTAATATGCTATCTAGGTTGGTCATAACTTCCTTCCAAGGAGTAGGCGTCTCTTAATTTCATGGCTGGAATCAACATCTGCAGTAATTTTAGAGCCCCCAAAATAAAGTCTGACACTGTTTCCACTGTTTCCCCATTTCCCATGAATTAATGAGAACAGATGCCATGAACTTAGTTTTCTGAATGTTGAGCTTTAAGCCAACTTTTTCACTCTCCTCTTTCACTTTCATGAAGAGGCTTTTTAGTTCCTCTTTACTTTCTGCCATAAGGATGTTGTGGTCTGCATATCTGAGGTTATTGGTATTTCTCCTGGCAATCTTGATTCCAGCTTGTGCTTCTTTCAAACCCAGGGTTTCTCATGATGCACTCTGCATTTAAGTTAAATAAGCAGGGTGAAAATATACAGCCTTGACCTACTCCTTTTCCTATTTGGAACCAGTCTGTTGTTCCATGTCCAGTTGTAAGTGATGCTTTCTGACCTGCATATGGGTTTCTCAAGAGGCAGGTCAAGTGTTTTGGTATTCCTATCTCTTTCAGAATTTTTGCAGGTTTTTTGTGGTCCACAAAATCAATGGGTTTGGCACAGTCAACAAAGCAGAAATAGATGTTTTTTTCTGGAAATATCTTGCTTTTTCCATGATCCAATGGATTTTGCAATTTGATCTCTGGTTCCTCTGCCTTTTCTAAAACCAGCTTGAACATCTGGAAGTTCACGGTTCACGTATTGCTGAAGCCTGGCTTGGAGAATTTTGAGCATTACTTTACCAGCCTGTGAGATGAGTGCAAACATGTGGCAGTTGAGCATTCTTTGGCATTGCCTTTCTTTGGGATTCAATGAAGCCTGACGGTTTTCAGTCCTGTGGCTACTGCTGAGTTTTCCAAATGTGCTGGCATATTGAGTGCAACACTTTCACAGCACCATTCTCCAGTATTTGAAACAGCTCAATTGGAATTCCATCACCTCCACTAGCTTTGTTCGTAGTGATGCTTTCTAAGGCCCACTTGACTGCACATTCCAGGATGTCTGGCTCTAGGTGAGTGATCACACCATCCTGATTATCTGGGTCATGAAGAACTTTTTTTTGTACAGTTTTTCCATGTATTCTTGCCACCTCTTCTTAATATGTTATGCTTCTGTTTGGTCGATACCATTTCTGTCTTTGATTGAACCCATCTTTGCATGACATATTCCCTTGGTATGTCTAATTTTCTTGAAGAGATATCTCGTCTTTCCTATTCTGTTGTTTTCCTCTATTTCTTTGCATTGATTGCTGAGGAAGGTTTTCCTTTATCTCCTTGCTCTTCTTTGGAACTCTGCATTCAGATCCTTATATCTTTCTTTTTCTCCTTTGCTTTTTGCTTCTCTTCTTTACACAGGTATTTGTAAGGCCTCCCCTAAACAGCCATTTTGCTTTTTTTGCATTTCTTTTCCATTTGGATGGTGTTGATCCCTGTCTTCTGTACAATGTCATGTCCATCCATAGTTCATCAGACACTCTGTCTATCATATCTAGTCTCTTAAATCTATTTCTCACTTCCACTGTATAAACATAAGGGATTTGATTTAGGTAATATTTGAATGGTCTAGTGATATTCCCTACTTTATTCAATTTAAGCCTGAATTTGGCAATAAGGAGTTCATGATCTGAGCTACAGTCAGCTCCTGGTATTGTTTTTTAACTGTATAAATCTTCACCATCTTTGGCTGCAAAGAATATAATTAATCTGATTCCAGTGTTGACCATCTGGTGATGTCCATGTGTAGAGTCTTCTCTTGTGTTGTTGGAAGAGGGTGTTTGTTATGACTATTGTGTCCTCTTCTCAAAACTCTATTAGACTGTGCCCTACTTCTTTCCATACTCCAAGGCCAAATTTTCTGTTACTTCAGGTGTTTTGTGACTTCCTACTTTTGCACTCCTGTCCCCTATAATGAAAAAGACATCTTCTTTGGGTGTTAGTTCTAAAAGGTCTTTTAGGTCTTCACAGAACAGTTCAACTTCAGCTTCTTCAGCTTTACTGGTTGCGGCATAGGCTTGGATTCCTGTGGTATTGAATGGTTTGCCTTGGAAATGAAGAGAGATCATTCTATAGTTTTTGAGATGGCATCCAAGTACTGCATTTTGGACTCTTTTGTTGACCATGATGGCTACTCCATTTCTTCTAAGATTTTCCTGCCCACAGCAGTAGATATAATGGTAATCTCAGTAAATTCACCCATTCCCTTCAATTTTAGTTCACTGATGTCTAGAATGTCGACATTCACTCTTTCTATCTCATGCTTGACCGCTTCCAATTTGCTTTGATTCATGAACATGACATTCCAGTTTCCTTTGCAATATTGCTCTTTACAGCATCGGACCTTGCTTCTATCACCAGTCCCATTCACAAGTGGGTATTGTTATTGCTTAGGCTCCATTCTTTCATTCTTTCTAGAGTTATTTCTCCACTGATATTCAGTAGCATATTGGGCACCTGCCCACCTAGGGAGTTCCTCTTTCAGTATCCTCATTTTGCCTTTTCATATTGTTCATGGGGTTCTCAAAGCAAGAATACTCAAGTGGTTTGTCATTCCCTTCTCAAGTGGACCACTTTCTGTCAGACCTCTCCATCATGACCCGCCTGTCTTGGATGGCCCCCCAGGGCATGGTTTAGTTTCATTGAGTTAAACATGGCTGTCGTCCATGTGATCAGACTGGCTAGCTTTCTGTGATTATGGTTTCAGTGTATCTGCCCCCTGATGCCTGGTAGCTCCTCTTGGCTGCCACCCCTACCTCAGATGTGAGGTAGCTCCTCTCAGCCACTGCCCCTACCTCAAACTTTGTGTAGCTCCTCTTGGCCATGTTTCTGCACTATCTGTTGCAGCTGCCACACTTCTTTACTAGGTATCATTTCATTTAAAATTGCATCTCCTCTTTTCTTTTTTTTTTAATTTGAAATTTAGTCAAGCATCCATTACTGTTAAAATGCATATGAATGTTTGAAATATGTGGTATCTAAGAAGGGGCACTGATCGTTTGATACCTGTGTGATAAAATATAATAGTATACTAGGCAAAAATAGGCTTCTCTGGTGAGATTACAGCACTTTATTTAAACTGGTAACAGTTCTCAGTGAAACCTTAATGAAATAATGAGTGATTTTGAAAACATTTTTTAAACATATGATATCATTTCTTCAAAATCAGAAGAAAAAATTAATTGATCAAGGAAAAATTTTAAACTAAAATCTCTAAACACTTTTTAAAAAGTTCTGTATTTCTAACAAATGAAAAAAGGGGACACAAAGTATATAAACTAGAGAAGAATGGAGTCAAAGTGAGTAGTAAGTAAAAAACAACATCATCAACTAGATAATGTTAAAATAACTTTAGTAGAAAATAGTGGAAATAAATAGAGATTAAGAGAGCAAATGAGAATATTAAGCAGAATTGGTTATAACTAAACAATAAAACTAGTTTTACCTTTTTTTTCTGACTCTAAAATAAGTAGCAAGTACTGTTTATGTAGGAGTATTGGTTATATGGTGAGGCTGGGGAGCTCTACACTCCTGGGAATCCTCCAATATTGATTGGCTCCAACCAATAACTCCAGAAGGGACTTAGCCTAGGCCCCTAGGCAGCACGTTGACCAGCACCCAACAGCCAGTGATTGTTCACACTCTTAGGAGGATCAACACTGGGGCAACCAGAACACAGAGATATTTTCTGGCTACATGGAGCAGCTGAAGGGAATGAGCCTGCTAGTCAGGGAGAGCCTGACAAAATGTTGCCCACTGGAGAAGGGAATGGCAAACCACTTCAGTATTCTTGCCTTGGGAAAGTCATGAACAGTATGAAAAGGGAAAATATATATGACACTGAAAACCAGCCTCCCAAGGTCTGTAGGTGTTCAATATGCTACTAGGGAAGAGCAGAGAAATAGCTCCTGAAAAGATGAAGAGGTTAGCCAAAGCAGAAAGGATGTTCAGTTGTGGATGTGTCTGGTGATGAACGTAAAATCCAAAGCTGTAAAGAATGATATTCCATAGAAACCTAGATTATTAGGTCCATGAATTAAGGTAAATTGGATATGGTCAAATAGGAAATGGCAAGAGTGAACATCAACATTTTAGGAATCAGTGAAGTAAAATGGACTGGAATGGGCCAATTTAATTCAGATAACCATTATATATACTACTGTGGGCAATTTTTTTTTTTTTTTAGAAGAAATAGAGTAACCCTCATAGTCAACAACAGTCCAAAATGCAGTACTTGGGTGCAATCTCAAAAATGACAGAATGATCTTGGTTTGTTTTCAAAGCAAACCATTAAACATCACAGTCATTCAAGTTTATGCCCCAATCATTAATGCTGAAGAGGGTGAATGATTCCATGCAGACCTACAACACCTTCTAGATCTAACACCTAAAATGATGTCCATGGCATCAAATGGAATTGGAATGCAAAAACAGGATGTCAAGAGATACCTGGAGAAACAAGCAAGTTTGGCCTAGGGGTACAAAATAAAGCAGGCCAAAAGGTAATAGAATTTTTCCAAAAGAATGAACTGGTCATACCAAACAACCTCTTCTAACAACACAAGAGATGACTCTATACCATCAATTTTGAAATCCGATTGATTATATTCTTTGCAGAAAAAGATGGAGAACCTCTATACCGTCAGCAAAAATAAGAACTGGAGTGACTGTGACTAAGACCATCAGCTCCTTACTTCTAAATTCAGGCATACATTGAAAACAGTAGGGAAAATCATTAGATCTTTCAGGTATGACCTAAATCAAACCCTTTATATATACATATATATTTATACATACAGTGGGGGTAACAAATAGATTCAAGGAATTAGACCTAGTAGACAGAATGCTTGAAGAACTATGGACAACAGTCCATGATATTCTATAGGAGGTGGTGACCAAAATCATCCCTCCAAAAGGAAATACAAGAGGGCAACGTGGTTGTGTGAGGCCTTACAAATATCTCAGAAAAGAAGAGAAGTAACAGGGAAAGATATACCCAACTAAATGCAGAGCTACAGAAATAGCAAGGAGATATAAGAAAGCCTTCTAAGTAAACAATGTAAAGAAATAGAGAGAAACAATAGAATGGGAAGAATTAGAGGTCTCTTCAAGAAAATTAGAGACTCCAAGGGTATATTTCATGTAAAGTGAAAGTGAAGTCATTCAGTCGTGTCCAACTCTTTGTGACCCCATGGACGTAGCCTACCAGGCTTCTACGTCCATGGGATTCTCCAGGCAAGAATACTGGAGTGGGTTACCATTTCCTTCTCCAGGGGATCTTCCCAACCCAGGGATCAAACCCGGATCTCCTACATTGGAGACAGACGCTTTAACCTCTGAGCCACCAGGGAAGCCCCAAAGATGGGCACAATAAAGAACAGAAATGGCAAAGGCCTAACAGAAGTAAAAGAGATTAAAAGAGGTGGCAATATTACAAAGAAGAACTGTACAAAACATTTCTTAATGACCTAGATAACCATAATGCTGTGGTCACTCACCTAGAGCCAGATATCCTGGAGTCTGAAGTCAACTGGGCCTTGGAAAGCATTACTACAAACAAAGCTGATGGAATTCCATTTGAACTATCTCATCCTAAAAGATGATGTTGTTACAGTGTTGTACTCAGTATGCCAGCAAATCTGAAAACTCAGCAGTGGCCACAAGACTATAAAAGATCAATTTTCATTCCAACTCCAAAGAAAGGTAATTCCAAGGACTATTCAGATTACCATACTATTGCACACATTTCACATGCTATCAAGATAAAACTCACAATCATTCAAGCTAGGCTTTAGCAGTATGTGAGTCAAGAATGTCCAGATGTACAATCTGCATTTAGAAAAGGCAGGGATCAAATTGCCAACATAATTTGAATCATAAAAAAGCAAGGAAATTAAAAAAAAATCTACTTCTGCTTCATAGATTACCTTAAAGATGTTGACTGTGTTCAGTTAGGTTCAATAGCTCAGTCATGTCTGACTTTTTGTAACTCCATGGACTGAAGCACATCAGACTCTCCTGTCCATCATCAAATCCTAGAGCTTGTTCAAACTCATGTCCATTGAGTCAGTCATGTCCTTTAACCATATCATCCTGAGTACTCCCCTTCTCCTCCCACCTTCAACCTTTTTCAGCATCGAAGTATTTTCCAATGAGTCAGTTCTTCTCATCAAGTGGTCAAAGTATTGGAGTTTCAGCTTCAGCAGCAGTCTTTTCAATGACTATTCTGGAATGATTTGCTTTAGGGTTGACTGGTTTGATCTGTTTACAGTCCAAAGGACTCTCCAGAATCTGCAACATCGCAGTTCAAAAACATTAATTATTTGGTGCTCACCTTACATTATAGTCTAATTCTCACATCCACACATAACTACTGGAAAAATCATAGATTTAACTAGAAAGAATATTTTGCTGTCTAGACAGAACATATGGTGTCTAGATTGGTCTTAGCTTTTCTTCAAAGGAGCAAACATCTTTTAATTTCATGGCTGAAATCACCATTTGCAGTGATTTTGGAGGCCAAGGAAATAAAGTATCTCACTGTTTCTACTGTTTACAAATCTGTTTGCCATTAAATGATGGGACTGGATGCCATGATTTTAGTTTTCTGAATGTTGAATTTCAAGCCAACTTTTTCACTCTCTTTCACTTTCATCAAGACTCTTTAGTTCTTCTAGACTTTCTGCCATAAAGGTAAGGGTGGTGTCATTTGTGTATCTGCAGTTATTTCTCCTGGTAATCTTCATTCCAGCTTGTGCTTCATCCATCCCAGCATTTCTCATGATATACTTTACATATAGGTTAAATAAGCAGGATGACAATATATAGGCTTGATGTTATCCTTTCCCAATTTGGAACCAGTCCATTTTCCATGTTCAGTTTAACTGTTGTTTCTTGACCTGTGTACAGATTTTTCAGGAGGCAGGTCAGGTGGTCTGGTTTTCCCATCTTTGTAAGAATTTTCCAGTTTCTTGTGATACACACATTTAAAGGTTTTGGCATAGTCAATAAAGCAGAAGTAGATGCGTTTCTGGAATCCTCTTACTTTTTCTAAGATACAACATATGCTATCAATTTGATTTCTGGGGTTTTTTTTGCCTTTTTTTTGAAACAATCTTGAACATCTGGAAGTTCACAGTTCACATACTGTTGGAACCTGGCTTGGTGAATTTTAAGCATTACTTTGCTAGCATGTGAGATGAGTGCAATTGTGCAGTAGTTTAAACATTCTTTGTTATTGCCTTTGTTTGGTATTGGAATGAAAACTGACCTTTTCCAGTCCTGTGGCCACTGCTGAGTTTTCCAAACTTGCTGGCACATAGAGTTCAGCATTTTAGCGGCAGCATCTTTTAGTATTTTAAATAACTCAGCTGGACCACACTTTCACTAGCTTTGTTCATAGTGATGCTTCCTAAGGCTCATTTGACTTCACATTCCCAGATATCTGGCTCTAGGTGAGTGGTCACACCATTGTGGTTATCTGGGTCATGAAGATCTTTTTTTTTTTTTTTTTTTGTATAATTATTCTGTGGATTTCAACAATGGTGTAAAATTATTAAAGAGGTGTGAATACCTAACTACCTTACCTGCTTCCTGAGAAACTTGTCCCTTGGACAAGAAACAATGGTTGGAACCAGACATGAAATAAATTGGGAAAGGAGTATATCAAGGCTGTATATTGTCACCCTGCTGATTTAACTTATATTCAGAGTACATAATGTGGAATGATGGGCTGGATGAAGCACAGGCTAGAATCAATATTGCCAGGAGAAATATCAACAGTTTCATATATGAAGATGATATCACTTTAATGACAGAAAATAAAGAGAAATTAAAGAGCCTCTTGATGAAGGTGAAAGAAGAGAGTGAAAAAGCTGGCTGAAAACTAAGCATTCAAAAAGCTAAGTTCATGGCATCCAGTCCAATTACATCATGGAAAATAGATGAGCAAAAATTAGAAAGAGTGATAGGTTTTATTTTCTTGGGGTCCAAAGTCACTGTGAGCAGTAACTGTAGCCTTGAAATTAAAATATTTTAATTGGAAGAAAAGCTATGACAAATCTAGACAGCATTTTAAAAAGCAGAGACATCACTTTGCTGAAAAAGGTGTGTATAGTCAAAGCTATGGCTTTTCCAGCATTCATGTGTGGATATGTGATTTAGACCATCAGAACGCTGAGCACTGAAGATTCATGCTTTCAAACTGTGGTGCTGGAGAAAATTTTCAAGAGTCCCTTGAATAACAAGGAGATCAAACCAGTTATTTAAGGAAATCAATCCTGAATATTCTTTAGGAGGACTGATGCTGAAGCTGAAGCTCCAGTAATTTGGCCAACTCAATAGAAAAATAGATTCACTTGAAAAATATCCTGATACTGGAAAGACTGAGGACAAGGGGGAAAGGGGCAACAAACGATGTGCTGTTTGATTGGCACCACAGACTTAGTGGATATGAGTTTTAGCAAATTCAGGGTGATAGTGAAGGACAGGGAAGACTGTTCATGGAGGTCGCAGAGAGTTGAACACGACTGGGTCATGAACAGCAACAACATTGTTTATGCAATTGCTTGAACATTGATTGAAGTAGAATGATCTTTAAAGTCCTGTACAGCTTGAAATTTTATGTTAACATTATACTTAAATTATTTTCTATTCTATCCTTTATTTTATTCATATGAACTATAAAACTGAATCATCAGGCCAGCTGGTGTCCTTAAATAAATATTTTTGAAGATGTACATGAGTCAATGTATTCATCACTTCCATTTATTTTTTGTAATAGATATTATTTTCTTGGCAATGGGGATTAAGATTAAGGTTGACTCTTTTCTGTCCTATGTCAAGGTTTCCTGCACCACCACCTGCAGATGTTCATTAGTAAAACCTGGGCCTGCCTGCAGACCAAAATAAAGATTGTAAAAGGATGTTCTCCACTCTGACATTTTCTCAATAAGGACATGATATTAACCTCCTGTGCAATAAAAGAGTTCCACTCAATTTCCCAGAATGAGTTTTTAATTTAACTGGTCATTTGAAGTGCATTTATGTATAAAGAATATATAGCCTTATCTGAAAGTAAGAAACCCCACCTATAGATTAAATTTTTAATGTCAGGCTGAAATGTAAGAAGAATATTGATGGAACTAGTGAAGGTTAAGAAGAGAATATTGCCTACAATAAAGTTTCTTGATGTTTATCAGAACAATCAAATGTAAATTTATTTAATAAAAAATAAAAATTTAATAATGTATTTTAATGTTTAACTTAAAAGATGAGGACTGACAGAACTAAGTATATAACAGGATAAGTATTTGGATAAACATTCTAATGAACAAATATGGAAATAACTAGAAATAGTACTAATGCATTGACATTGATAAATGTCCCTTCTTAAGATAATAAGTTGCTCTAAATGCTATAGTGAAATTTTATAATCAATGACATTAAAAGAAAGCAAAATTGAAAATGAAGTCACAAAAATTAGATCTATAGCAATGTTTGAGAGAATTTATAAAGCGCATCCAGAAATATATCATATTCTTTTAATTCTAATTTATAGGTTGATGTCATGTTTATCAAAGAAAAACTTTACTTAAAAGTTAAGAACTGATTAGAAAAACATCTTTTCCTTGTTATTATCTTGTGTGAACAGTTGCATTCTGATATCGTATTCATATTTTAAAACAGTTTAGTATAGAATAAAGAATTTGCTTGCTTGAACTAATTCCTTAAAATTAGTTAGCTTATACTAAAATGGTATATAAACAAGTGACAAGTCCACTCTATTCTGGGTAGTGCTAGTAATAATTTAAAATAAGACAAAAAGAAAGCTTATTTTATCCTAAATAGTATGTATTAAAGCAATGTTTCTATCTTTTTGAGGCTATTTAATGTTTACTTTTAAGGAAATGTACTCTATACTAAGATTGAACTTAGCCTGTATCTAAAATTTAGCTATCAAACTCAAATATTGCATGGGTCAGAAGTATAAAAATTACATTTATAAATGAAGGGTCTTTATTCTTTCCAGGAGCATAACTTCTAAATCAGATAATAAAACTGTCATATTTTGAAAGTCCAGCTTCATACTAAAACTATTTTTATTTTCATTAGAGTTTTTTATTAAGAAAGCAGAAAAAAAAGTTTTTGCTACAAAAAAATAGATTCACTGACTAGTCCTCCCCTTCCTGTTTCCACATATCTCTCTACATAAACTCATCATTCCTGATGATTTGGTAGGCTCTTCCAGCCCAGAAAAATATATGTAACAATGCATATAAAAATGACAGGAGATTCAGCTCCCAAATTTTTTGTATAGAATATCAATTTTGTATTCAGCTTGCCTAATGATGCCATAACGTGGAGTACTGCCTATGAAAATCTGGCAAATGCTTCAGATAAGGGTCTTAATTCTGGTGAGTTAAGAATTCATTCATTCTGCACCAGTGCATTTATTTTCTATTTTTTCTTTTATCAGGTAGAAATTCATTACCAATGAGAGTTTTTTTTAAATTCCCTAATTTAACTCTATTTATTACTTTTTCTAATTTGCTTTCATTATTTTAATTTTTAGCTTCTCTTTCAGTTTCATTGAGATATAATTGGCATGGCCCTGTGTAAGTTTAAAAAGCATAACGACTGGCTTACATACATTAAGAAATTATTACTACAATTTGTTTAGTGAAATTTCACAACACAAAAGAAATGTAAAAAATATATATTGGTGATGAAAACTCAGGATTTACTAAGAAATTTCCATAAACAATGTACAGCAATATTAATTATATTTATCATGCTGCACATTACATCCCTAGTACTTGTTTATGTTATAATTAGAAATGTGTACCTTTTGATTACCTTCTTCCTTCTGTTTCCCTTTCCCCTAGACTCCATCTGTGATAACCAAAAATCTGATCTGTTTTTATAGGAATTTTTGTCTATTTTACCATCTATCACTATACAAAGATATTATATAGTTATGAACTATATTTCTCACACTGTACCTTTCAGATCTTTGACTTATTTGTCTTGTGTAACTGGAAATCGGTGCTCCTTAATCTCCCTCACTTTCTCTTTTCTGCTTCAACTTTCTCTCTGTCAATTGCTTGTTTGTTCTCTGTATGTATGATCTGTTTTTTACATCGCTGTGTTTATTTATTTGCTTTGTTTTGTTTTAAAAAAATCATTTATCTGTGAAGTTATATAACATTTTGCTATTGTCATGTGACTTATTTCACTAGCATAATAACCTCTAGGCTCATCCATGTTTTCACAAATAGTAAAATTTCATTTTTTTTCATCACTGAGTAATATCTCTTTATCATATCTTTTTTATTCATTCATTCAATCATGGTCACTAAGGATGCTTTCACATCTTGGCTATTGTAAGCAATGCTGCAGTGAATCTTGGGATGCATATATATTTTGTTTTTTTTTATTAAATATAAATTTATTTATTTTCATGGGAGGCTAATTACTTTACAATATTGTACTGGTTTTGTCATACAGCAACATCAATCCACCACATGTGTACACGTGTTCTCCATCCTGAAACCCCCTCCCACCACCCTCCCCATACCATCGCTCTAGGTCATCCCAATGCACCAGCCCTGAGCATCCTGTATCATGCATGAAACCTGGACTGGTGATTCATTTCACATATGAGATAAATATGAGAGTGGAATTGCTGGATTCAGCGTCACAGTTGGAGGAGAGCAAATAAGCGCCATCTGATGGGGCATCTGCATGTTCCTGGGTATCTCCTTGGAAGATACACAGAAGGAACTTGAGCACATGTAAGAGGCATCTTATCTTACATTCCACCGCTGTTCTGATGGGACACGTACTGGTTGTCCAGCTAGCTGGCTTGTTTTTATATAATAGGTACACATAGACATATGCGTGTTTGTATATATAGGCACTTTTCTTGTGTTGTTGGAAGAGGGTCTTTGCTATGACCAGTGCATTTTCTTGGCAAAACTCTATTAGTCTTTCCTCTACTTCATTCCACATTCCAAGGCCAAATTTGCCTGCTACTCCAGGTGTTTTTTGACTTCCTACTTTAGCATTCCAGTCCCCTATAATGAAAAGGACATCTCTTTTGGGTGTTAGTTCTAAAAGGTTTTGTAGGTCTTCATAAAACCGTTCAACTTCAGCTTCTTCAGCATTACTGGTTGGGGCATAGACTTGGATAACTGTGATACTGAATGCTTTGCCTTGGAGACGAACAGAGATCATTCTGTAGTTTTTGAGGTTCATCCAAGTATTGCATTTCAGACTCTCTTGTTGACCATGATGGCTACTCCATTTCTTCTGAGGTATTCCTGCCCGCAGTAGTAGATATAATGGTCATCTGAGTTAAATTCACCCATTCCAGTTCATTTTAGCTCGTTGATTCCTAGAATGTTGACATTCACCCTTGTCATCTCTTGTTTGACCACTTCAAATTTGCCTTGATTCATGGACCTGACATTCCAGGTTCCTATGCAATATTGCTCTTTACAGCATCAGATCTTGCTTCTATTACCAGTTACAGCCACAGCTGGGTACTGTTTTCACTTTGGCTCAATCCCTTCATTTTTTATGGGGTTATTTCTCCACTGATCTCCAGTAGCATATTGGGCACCTACTGACCTGAGGAGTTCCTCTTTTGGTATCCTATCATTTTGCCTTTTTATACTGTTCATGGGCTTCTCAAGGCAAGAATACTGAAGTGGCTTGCCATTCCCTTCTCCAGTGGACCACATTCTGTCAGACCTCTCCACCATGACCTGCCCATCTTGGGTTTCCCCACAGGCATGGCTTGGTTTCACTGAGTTAGACAAGGCTGTTGTCCTAGTGTGATTAGATTGATCAGTTTTCTGTGAGTATGGTTTCAGTGTGTCTGCCCTCTGATGTCCTCTTGCAACACCTACAATCTTACTTGGGCTTCTCTTACCTTGGGTGAAGAGTATCTCTACACAGTTGCTCCAGCAAAGCACAGCTGCTGCTTCTTACCTTGGACGAGAGGTATCTCCTTTCTGCTGCCATTTCTATTTATCATAGCAAACATCCTCTTCCAACAACACAAGAGAAGAATCTACACATGAACATCACCAGATGGTCAACACGAAATCAGATTGATTATATTCTTTGCAGCCAAAGATGGACAAGCTCTATACAGTTGACAAAAACAAGACCAGGAGTTGACTGTGGCTCAAATCATGAACTCCTTATTACCAAATTCAGACTCAAATTGAAGAAAGTAGGGAAAACCGCTAGACCATTCAGGTATGATCTAAATCAAATCCCTTATGATTATACAGTGGAAGTGAGGAATAGATTTAAGACCCTAGATCTGATAGATAGAGTGCCTGATGAACTATGGACAGAGGTTCGTGACATTGTACAGGAAAAAGGGATCAAGACCATCCCCATGGAAAAGAAGTGCAAAAAAGCAAAATGGCTGTCTGGGGAGGCCTTACAAATAGCTGTGAAAAGAAGAGAGGCGAAAAGCAAAGGAGAAAAGGAAAGATAGAAGCATCTGAATGCAGAGTTCCAAAGAATAGCAAGAAGAGATAAGAAAGCCTTCTTCAGTGATCAATGCAAAGAAATAGAGGAAAAGAATGGAATGGGAAAGACTAGAGATCTCTTCAGGAAAATCAGAGATACCAAGGGAACATTTCATGCAAAGATAGCCTCAATAAAAGACAGAAATGATCTGGACCTTACAGAAACAGAAGATATTAAGAAGAGTTGGCAAGAATACATGGAAGAACTGTACAAAAAAGATCTTCATGACCCAGATAATCATGATGATGTGATCACTTACCGAGAGCCAGACATCTTGGAATGTGAAGTCAAGTGGGCCTTAGAAAGCATCACTATGAACATAGCTAGTGGAGGTGATGGAATTCCAGTTGAGCTGTTTCAAATCCTGAAAGATGATGCTGTGAAAGTGCTGCACTCAATATGCCAACAAATTTGGAAAACTAAGTAGTGGAAACAAGAAAGGAAAAGGTCAGTTTTCATTCCAATCCCAAAGAAAGGCAATACCAAAGAATGCTCAAACTACTGCACAATTGCACTCATCTCACATACTAGTAATGTTCAAAATTCTCCAAGCCAGGCTTTAGCAATATGTGAACTGTGAACTCCCTGATGTTCAAGCTGGTGTTAGGAAAGGCAGAGGAACCAGAGATCAAATTACCAACATCTGCTGGATCATGCAAAAAGCAAGAAAGTTCCAGAAAAACATCTACTTTTGCTTTATTGACTATGTCAAAACCTTTGACTATGTAGATCACAATAAACTGTGGAAAATTCTTCAAGAGATGGGAATACCAGACCACGTAACCTGCCTTTTGAGAAATCTGTATGCAGGTCAGGAAGCATCAGTTAGAACTGGACATGGAACAACAGACTGGTTCCAAATAGGAAAAGGAGTACATCAAGGCTGTATACTGTCACCCTGTTTATTTAACTTATATGCAGAGTACATCATGAGAAACGCCAAACTAGAAGAAACACAAGCTGGAATAAAGATTGCCAGGAGAAATATCAATAACCTCAGATATGCAGATGATATCACCCTTATGGCAGAAAGTGAAGAACTAAAGAGCCTCTTGATGAAAGTGAAAGAGGAAAGAGAAAAAGTTGGTTTAAATCTCAACATTCAGAAAACGATCATGGCATCTGGTCCCATCAATTCATAGGAAATAGATGGAGAAACAGTGGAAACAGTGTCAGAATTTTTTTTTTTTTACCTAGATCTGATAGATAGAGTGCCTGATGAACTATGGACAGAGGTTCGTGACATTGTACAGGAAAAAGGGATCAAGACCATCCCCATGGAAAAGAAGTGCAAAAAAGCAAAATGGCTGTCTGGGGAGGCCTTACAAATAGCTGTGAAAAGAAGAGAGGCGAAAAGCAAAGGAGAAAAGGAAAGATAGAAGCATCTGAATGCAGAGTTCCAAAGAATAGCAAGAAGAGATAAGAAAGCCTTCTTCAGTGATCAATGCAAAGAAATAGAGGAAAAGAATGGAATGGGAAAGACTAGAGATCTCTTCAGGAAAATCAGAGATACCAAGGGAACATTTCATGCAAAGATAGCCTCAATAAAAGACAGAAATGATCTGGACCTTACAGAAACAGAAGATATTAAGAAGAGTTGGCAAGAATACATGGAAGAACTGTACAAAAAAGATCTTCATGACCCAGATAATCATGATGATGTGATCACTTACCGAGAGCCAGACATCTTGGAATGTGAAGTCAAGTGGGCCTTAGAAAGCATCACTATGAACATAGCTAGTGGAGGTGATGGAATTCCAGTTGAGCTGTTTCAAATCCTGAAAGATGATGCTGTGAAAGTGCTGCACTCAATATGCCAACAAATTTGGAAAACTAAGTAGTGGAAACAAGAAAGGAAAAGGTCAGTTTTCATTCCAATCCCAAAGAAAGGCAATACCAAAGAATGCTCAAACTACTGCACAATTGCACTCATCTCACATACTAGTAATGTTCAAAATTCTCCAAGCCAGGCTTTAGCAATATGTGAACTGTGAACTCCCTGATGTTCAAGCTGGTGTTAGGAAAGGCAGAGGAACCAGAGATCAAATTACCAACATCTGCTGGATCATGCAAAAAGCAAGAAAGTTCCAGAAAAACATCTACTTTTGCTTTATTGACTATGTCAAAACCTTTGACTATGTAGATCACAATAAACTGTGGAAAATTCTTCAAGAGATGGGAATACCAGACCACGTAACCTGCCTTTTGAGAAATCTGTATGCAGGTCAGGAAGCATCAGTTAGAACTGGACATGGAACAACAGACTGGTTCCAAATAGGAAAAGGAGTACATCAAGGCTGTATACTGTCACCCTGTTTATTTAACTTATATGCAGAGTACATCATGAGAAACGCCAAACTAGAAGAAACACAAGCTGGAATAAAGATTGCCAGGAGAAATATCAATAACCTCAGATATGCAGATGATATCACCCTTATGGCAGAAAGTGAAGAACTAAAGAGCCTCTTGATGAAAGTGAAAGAGGAAAGAGAAAAAGTTGGTTTAAATCTCAACATTCAGAAAACGATCATGGCATCTGGTCCCATCAATTCATAGGAAATAGATGGAGAAACAGTGGAAACAGTGTCAGAATTTTTTTTTTTTTCGGCTCAGAAATCACTGCAGATGGTGACTGCAGCCATGAAATTAGAAGACGCTTACTCCTTGGAAGAAAAGTTATGAGCAACCTAGATAGTATATTCAAAAGCAGAGACATTACTTTGCTGACTAAGGTCCATCTAGTCAAGGCTATGGTTTTTCCTGTGGTCATGTATGGATGTGACAGTTGGACTGTGAAGAAGGCTGAGCACCAAAGAATTGATGCTTTTGAACTCTCAAGAAGACTCTTGAGAGTCCCTTGGGCTGCAAGGAGATCCAACCAGTGCATTCTGAAGGAGATCAGCCCTGGGATTTCTTTGGAGGCAAAGATGCTAAAGCTGAAACTCCAGTACTTTGGCCACCTCATGCAAAGAGCTGACTTATTGGAAAAGACTCTGTTGCTGGAAAGGATTGGGGGCAGGAGGAGAGGGGGACGGCAGAGAATGAGATGGCTGGATGGCATCACTGACTCGATGAACATGAGTCTGAGTGAACTCCAGGAGCTGGTGATGTACAGGGAGGCCTGGCGTGCAGGGTGCAAAGAGCTGGACATGACTGAGTGACTGAACTGAGCTGAATGTATAGGTACTTCCCTGGTAGTCCAATGACTGAGACTCCATACTCTCCATGCAGGGTGCCCCAGGTTCAATTTCTTATCAGGGAACTAGATCTCACATGCTGCAACTGAAGATCTTGCATATTCCATAAAGAAGACTGAAGATTCTATGTGCTGCTACTAAGATCCAGTGCAGCCAAATAAATATATAACAGAGCTTAAAAATATATGCACATATATATATACATATATATGTAGACATACACACACATATGAAACTTCCGTAGTGTTTTGCTCCTATAAAGTGAGCCTCTGTCACTTTCATCTGTGTCTCTTTCAATGCAGTGTGGCCACCTCTGTGTCAAAAATGAGGAGAGCAGGGAAGAGCCGTCACCTGGTGGGTGATGTCAGTGGAGGGCTGGAACACAGCTCAGCCTCTGTCCCTGTGTGCTCTTGCAGCCTCGAGCTGTTTTCCTAATGCAAACACTGAGCCTCTTTTCTTATGAATAGTTGATTTTTCCAGTTTGAGATGCAGTGTTGGGCCCTGTTACACATGTCAGAAATGCTCAGTTGTTCACTGGACACATGAGGATCTGAAGGTCAGTGAGGATACATTACCTGCTGACGGTCATGCACATGTATGTATCACAAAGCCTGACTCCAAACTAGAGCCTGGGCCCCCCGACATGGAAGCCCGTGCTCTCTTTTCTAAAGTGAGAGCTTTGTCACTGTTGTTGCCTGACTGGCCTGTCCTCTCGTTTCCTCTCCCCAGCACTACCTGGCACACTTTCTTCCAAAGCTTGGATCTGTTTTCTTTCTGCCCTTTGGTGCCCAGAGCAAAGGTGCAGCAGCGCCCAGTAATCCCTTTTGTGTTAGGTTGAAAACCAGTCTTGGAACAGAATTCCCGCTTAAGTGTTACAGACTGGCAAGGAACTTCATGAATGTCAGTGTTTCCAAAGCTGTCCCTTAGATACACAGGAGGCTGGGGTTGGTGTAGTGGTTAAAAGCTGGGGCCTAGATCTGAATCTCTCTGTGGCTCTGATGAAATGGAGAGCTAGTATGTAACTTGGTGGTTCAGAGAGAGGATTCAACAGAAGGTGGACCTCAGCCATGGAGAAGGGGCCATGCACATGTCCCCTGCAGAGGGTGCCTACAAAAGCAGTGGCGATTGAGTATTTGTAGAGGCTCTGAACATGTCTTCAGCATCATCCACACAGGTGAGTTCAGAGGGTGGAATTGCAGCTTTCAGGGAGGTAGTTTGTTATTTGTCTCAAGTCTGACCTCATAAATGTTGGCCACTCCTCTTCATTGCTGAGGTGGGTGTCTTTTATCATCCTCACATACAGGGAAAGCCCCTCTGGCTATAAGGAGCCTGTGACGTGGTTGTCAAAATGTCTCTCCCCAGATCTTCCTGTATTTCTACACTGACCATGAGTTTTCTCCATGGTATTTGCCAAATTGTTAAAAAGAGTCATCATTTACCCCTGTGTAAAGATTGAATTCTCTAGAAAATAGAACTGAGGTCATGTTTTGATACAACCCCAGCTTAAGTAACAGATAGTGAGAAGGGCTCATTATCTCAGCTCCAGTTCCCACTGGAAGCTGCTGTAAATTAGAGGGACTGATAAAAGAAAATAAAGGACTGTTATTTTCCCATTTGGAGAAGGCAATGGTACTCCATTCCAGTACTCTTGCCTGGAAAATCCCATGGACGGAGGAGCCTGGAAGGCTGCTGTCCATGGGGTCGCTGAAGGTCAGACACGACTGAACGACTTCACTTTCACTTTTCACTTTCATGCATTGGAGAGGAAATGGCAACCCACTCCAGTGTTCTTGCCTGGAGAATCCCAGGGACAGGGGAGCCTGGTGGGCTGCCATCTGTGGGGTCGCTCAGAGTCAGACACGACTGAACCAACTTAGCAGCAGCAGCAGCAGAAGCAGCAGCAGCATGATAGTTCTATTCTTAACCTTCTGAGGAAATACCATACTGTTTCTACAGTGCATGCATGAGTGCATGTGTGCTCAGTTGTTGCAGTTATATCTGATTCTTTGTGACCCTATGGACTATAACCTGCCAAGCTCCTTAGTTCATGGAATCCTCCAGGCAAAATATCAGTTACCATGCCCTCCTCCAAAGGATCATCATGACACCGGGTTTGAGCCCGTGTTTCCTGTATCTCCTGCATTGTAAGAAGATTCTTGAATCACTGAGCTCCTGAGGAGGCCCCATTTTAACTTTCTGAGGAAACACCATACTGCTTATACAGTAGTTGCATCAATTTATTTTATAACCAATAGAGCAAAATGTTTCCTTTTATCCTCATTTTCACCAACGTTTGTCATTTGTCATATTTGTACATTAGTCTTTCTGATAGCTGCGAGTTAATATCTCATTTTGGTTTTGATTTGCATTTATTTCATCATTAGTATGTTGAGCATTTTGTGTGTGTCATGTCATCATCTGCATATCTTCTTTGGAAGAAATGTCTATCCATGCTTTCTGCCATTTTCTAATCATGTTCTTTTCTCTTTTTCAATGTTGAGCTATATGAGTTCTTTGGATGAGATGAGAGAAAGTAGTTTAGTTTGATTTTTCACATGTAATTGTCCAGTTTTCCAAACATCTTTTACTGAAGAGGCTGTATTCTTCCTAGTGTATATCCTTGCCTCCTTTCTCAAATATTTATTGACTATATAAGTCTGGATTCACTTCTGGAATTTATTCCATTCATCTATGTGTCTATTTTGTGTCAGCACCATTATTGACTGCTGAATCTTTGTACTATAGTTTAAATTCATGGAATATGAAACCTCTAGCTTTTTTCCTCTTTTTCAAGATTGTTTTGCTTATTAGAGTCTTTTCTGTTTTCATACAAGTATTTAATAGATTTATGAAAAAATGCCATTGGTATTTTGATAGGCATTGCATTGAATATGTGGATTGTCTTAGGTCATATGTTAATTTAAATGTTGTTTCTTAAATCCATGAGCACAAAACATCTTTTATGTTTTTATTTAAAATTAATCTTTTTATTTTAATTGGAGGATAATTAATTTACAAAATTGTGACAGTTTTTACTATACATTAACTTGAATCAACCAGTTTATGTCTTTCTTTCTTTTTTTATTTCTCTCTCCTTTGAGTAAAGGCCTGTTGTCTCCTTATACTTATTCCTAAGTATTTTACTTGTTTTGAATTTTTTTCATAATTTGTCTTCCTGATAGTTCAATTTAATCGTTCAGTCATGTCTGACTCTTTGCGATCCCATGAACTGCAGCAAGCCAGGCAACCCTGTCCATCACCAACACCCAGAGTTCACCCATACCAGTTTAAGAACATAAAATGTGAGAGTTCTGTATACTCATCTTGTCTGCAAATTTACTGAATTTCTTAGTAAATTCTACAAGTTTTTTGGTAGCATCTTTAATAGTTTCCATATGTGGCACCATATCCTCTGTGAACAGAGACAGTTTTACTCCTTCAATTTCAATTTGGATGCCTTTTATTTCCTTCTCTGGTTTCTATGGTTATGGCTTCCAATACTAAGTTGAATAAAAGTTGCAAAAGAGAGAATTATTCTGTTTCTGATCTTAGAGAAAACACTTTCAGGCTACGGCCATAGAGTATGATGATCTGTGGGCTTGTCACTTATAGCCTTTACTACATTGATGTATATTGCCTCCATGTCCACTTATTTTGAGAATTTTTATTATAAATGAATGTTTAATCTTTTCAGAAATGTTTTCTACATCTACTAAGATGATTGTGTGATTTTTATTCTTTAGTTTATTAATGTGGTTGATCACATTGATTAATTTGTAGATATTGCATCATCTTTACATCCCTGGGGTAAATCCCATTTGATCATATTGTATAATTTTTCTGATGTTTGCCAAAATTTTATTGAGGATTTAAAAATTGTATTAATGAGGCATGTTGACCTGTAATTATATTTTCTTTTCTTTCCTTTTCTTTTCTGTGTGTTTTACTTGATTTTGGTATAGGTTGATGTTTACTCAGAGAATAAGTTCAGAATTTTTTTTTTCTCTACAATTTCTTTGGAATAATAGGAGAGTTATAGATGTTAATTCCTCTTTAGATGTTTGGTGGAATTCATCTAGACTTCTGTTTGTTGGGAGTTTTTAATTTACTGATTCAATTGTGTTATGAACTGTTGGTCTGCTTATATTTTCTGTTTCCTCCTGATTCAATCTTGGGAAATTGTGCACATCTAAGAATTTGTCCATTTCTTCTGGTTTACCGTTTTGTTGGCATATAATCATTCATAGTGATCTCTTAAGATTACTTAAAGTTTTCAGTATCAGTTGTAACTTTTAGTCTTTCTGATTTTATTTAATTGGCCTCCTCTTTTTTTTTTTTTGCTAAAACTGGTTAAAGTTTTATTGTTACTTATCTTATCAAAGAAACAGTCCTTAGTTTCATTGTCCTTTTCTATTATTTTATTCTCCATTTCATTTATTTCTACTCTGATCATTATTATTTCTTTCCTTCTGTCAACTAGTGGTTTTATGTGTTCTTTCTAGTTCCAGTGTTTAAGGTCATGTCCTTTAAGATTTTTTTTTTCTTTATATAGATGTGTACCACTATAAAATTCTCTCTTAGAACTTATTTTGCTGCATCCTGTTGGTTTTTGATATGTGAGTCTGTTTTCAATTGTCTCCAGATTTTTTTTTTTCCTCTTTGATTTCTTTAGTGACGATCTTGTTCTGTAGACCATATGGTTTAACCTCCGTGTGTGTGTGTGTGTGTGTGTTGGGTAGGGGTTTCTTTTTTTCTTCTTCTTCTTCCTATGTTTGATTTCTAGTTTCATGTCATTATGGTGAGAAAACATGTTTGATGTGATTTTAACTGTTGTAACTTTACTGAGAGTAGTTTTGTGTCCAAGCTTGTAATATACCCTGGAGAAAACCCCTTGTGTAATTGGGGTAACAAACAT
Source organism: Litocranius walleri (assembly GCA_006410535.1). Lineage (NCBI taxonomy): Eukaryota > Metazoa > Chordata > Mammalia > Artiodactyla > Bovidae > Litocranius > Litocranius walleri. Next base: position 907,179 of record SJYG01000861.1, read on the forward strand.
ATAAGTTATTACTGTGATACTGAAAATACTGCATTTTTTAGTTGCTAACAGATGATGCCACCCTTCTGGCAGAAAGTGAAGAGGAACTAAAAAGCCTCTTGATGAAAGTGAAAGAGCAGAGTGAAAAAGTTGGCTTAAAGCTCAACATTCAGAAAACGAAGATCATGGCATGCGGCCCCATCACTTCATGGGATCCATCTAGTCAAGGCTATGGTTTTTCCAGTAGTTATGTATGAATGTAAGAATTAGACCGTGAAGAAAGCTGAGCACTGAAGGATTGATACTTTTGAACTGTGGTGTTGGAGAAGACTCTTGAGAGTCCCTAGGAGTGCAAGGACATTCAACCAGTTCATTGTAAAGGAGATTAGGCCTTGGTGTTCTTTGGAAGGAATGATGCTAAAGCTGAAACTCCAGTACTTTGGCCAACTCATGTAAAGAGTTGACTCATTGGAAAAGACCCTGATGCTAGGCGGGTTTGGGGGCAGGAGGAGAAGGGAACGATAGAGAATGAGATGGCTGGATGGCATCACCAACTCGATGGACATGAGTTTGAATGAACTCCGGGAGTTGGAGGCCTGGCTTTCTGTGATACATAGGATTGCAAGGAGTCAAACACGACTGAACGACTAAACTAAACTGAACTCACATTTAGTATTTTCATGTTACATTTTTAATATTTTTTTGTTTTCAGTCTCAATTACTTATGCATTATGATTTTACTACTTTTGTTTTTTAACATTCTTGGAGCTTCATAAGTTGTTGATTTCCTATATTTACTGTATTTTTCTTTCACAATTTTCACATTTCTTGCTGTGATCCTTTCTTTTAGCTTAGAGAAGTGTCTGTAAAATTTCTCATAAAGGCAGGTTCATGGTGTTAAACTCTTAGCTTTTGCTTATCTATGAAACTTTTGACATTTCCTTCAAATCTGAATGATAATCTTATTGAGTAGTCTTGATAAAAGTTTTCTTTTTCTTTTTTACTTTCATCACTTTACATATATTATGCCCTTCCTTTTTAGTCTGCATTTTTTAATGAGTTGATATTTATGGAAATTGGCTTCTATTTAACTAGCTATATTTTTCTTTGTCCCTTTCAATATTCTCTATTGATCTTTATTTTCTTTCACTTAATTACAATGCATCGTGGTGTAGTTCCCTTTGTTTGATTGTTTTGGGAACCCTTGTTCTTCCCAGGACTGGATGTCTGTTTCTTTTCCCAGTCATGCATAATTTTCAGCTATTATGTCTTCAAATAGGTTCCCTGACTCTTCCTCTCTCTCTTTCTGGGACCTTTACAATGTGGATATTAGAAATGTTTATTTTCTCTAATATCTCTTAAAATTTCTCATTTTTTAAATTACATTTTACAGTTCAGCTTGAGTGATTTCCACTACTCTACCTTCCAGTTTGCTGATTTGTTCTTCTATATCATCTAACCTTCTGCTGCTTTTTTTCTACTTTATTTTTTCAGCTATTATAAAAAACTGTTTAGTTCTTCTTTACAGCTTTTTTTTTTTTTTTAATTTGATAAGCTTCTCACTGGATTCATTCTTCTTCTGTCCAGTACTTCAAGCAGCTTTATGATCATTACCATGGATTATTTATTGCTTGATTGCTGACTTCCCATTTATTTAATTTTTCTTCTGGGGTTTTTCTCTTGCATTTTGTTTCCAACACATCCTTTTTTATCACCTCATTTTACCTAAATATCCATTTATCTTTCTATGTATTAGGTAGCTTAATCGTTTTTTAAAATCTTTTTTATCTTGAAACAGTGAGCTAATATAGATGGCATTTTATGGGGGGCATCTGCACACAATTGATATTGAAATATCAATATCACACTCACGTCTGATCACCAAGACTATGCTATTAGGGTATCCTTTATTCTTGGAATGTCCTCTATGTGGGATTATCTGCCCTTATGCTGTCATTGAGCTGACTACTGTGGGCATGCTGGTAGCTGTGCCTGGCCTTTGGCCCAGTTGGTTGATATGCTCTGTCTATTGTAGAAAAGGCAAAGGAACCAGAGATCAAATTGCCAACATCCACTGGATCACGGAAAAAGGAAGATTGTTCCAGAAACACATCTGTTTCTTGTTTATTGACCTGCTAAGTCTTTGACTGTGTGGACAACAATAACATGGAAAATTCTTAAAAGATGGGAATATCAGACCAACTGACCTGCCTCTTGAGAAACCCATATGCAGGTCAGGAAGCAACAGTTAGAACTGGACATGGAATAACAGACTGTTTCCAAATAGGAAAAAGAGTATGTCAAGGCTGTATATTGTTACCCTGCTTGTTTAATTTATATGCAGAGTGCATCATGAAAATCTCTGGGCTGGAAGAAGCACAAGCTAGACTCAATATTGCTGGGAGAAATATCAGTAACCTCAGATGTGCAGATGACACCACCCTTATGGCAGAAAGTGAAGAGAGCCTCTTGATGAAAGTGAAAGAAGAGAGTGAAAAAGTTGGCTTAAAGCTCAACATTCAGAAAACGAAGATCATGGCATCTGGTCCTACCACTTCATGGGATATAGATGGGGAAACAGTGGAAATAGTGTCAGACTTTATTTTGGAGGGCTCCAAAATCACTGCAGATGGTTATTACAGCCATGCAATTAAAAGACAATAATTACTCCTTGGAAGGAAAGTTATGACCAACATAGATGGCATATTGTAAAGTAGAGACATTACTTTGCCAACAAAGGTCCGTCTAGTCAAGGCTATGGTTCTTCCAGTAGTCATGTATGGATGTGAGAGTTAGACTGTGAAGAAAGCTGAGCACAAAAGAACTGATGCTTTTGAACTGTGGTGTTGGAGACGACTCTTGAGAGTCCCTTGCACTGCAATGAGATCCACCAGTCCATTCTAAAGGAGATCAGTTCTGGGTGTTCTTTGGAAAGAATGATGGTAAAGCTGAAACTCCAGTACTTTGGCCACCTCATGAGAAGAGTTGACTCACTGGAAAAGTCTCTGATGTTGGGAGGAACTGAGGGCAGGAAGAGAAGGGGACGACAGAGAATGAGATGGCTGGATGGCATCACAGAGTCGATGGATGTGAGTTTGAGTGAACTCCGGGGGCTGGTGATGGTCAGGGAAGCCTGGCATGCTGCAGTTCATGGGGTCGCAAAGAGTCAGACACAACTGAGCGACTGAACAGACCTGAATTGAACTTATTTTGGAGATTGACATCCACTGATGTCTGGGTTCAATTCCTGGCAATTCTGGCTATCATGGCCAGAGTTCTTCAAACTGACTTGGGCCTGATGGTGTGTGTGGCAAGGACTTGGGGCTAATACTGACCCACTGGCGGATGTCAATAGGTCCTGGGGTCTCCAGATTAGGCCTAGGTAGATTAGGATGTAATGACTGTGAACCTGAGCAAATTCCAGGAGTTAGTGAGGGACAGGGCAGCCTGGCATTCTGCACTACATGGATTGCAAAGAGTCAGATATGACTGGGTGACAGAAAAACAACAAGAAATCTCCCTCAAATGACTCCCACCAATGTCTGTGTCCCCAGGGTTAGTCTGTTTCCTTTTGCCTCTCTAGAGATCATTTCAAGATCAGCAATTGAATCTGACTATTTTCAAATTACTGCCCCTAGACTGGAATTCAGAGGTTGTGAAATTTGTGTGTGCTGTTTAACAACAGAGTCTCTGTTTCTTACAACCCTCTTGGTCTCTCAAAAGTGAGCCCTTCTGGTCTTCAAAGTCAAGCATTCTCAAATTTTATCTTCCTAGTTCAAGCCCCCTGGCCTGCAAGCTTGATGTGGCACTACCTTTGGTTATGGGGGAAAGTCTCTTCAGTTGTGATTATTCCCCAAATTGTGGGTCACCCACTTGAGAGTATGGGTCTTGACTAAACTGTGTTTCCAACCCTCCTTGTCATTCTATCTTTATTTCTTAAACTGCATATATTTTCCTGTAATCTTCTAGTCATTTCCATCAAAAGTTTTTTGGTTACAAAAAAAAAAATGTTTAGTCTTAATAATGTCCAACTCTTTGCAACCCCATGGACTGTAGTTTGTCAGGCTCCTGTCTCTATAGAATTCTCCAGGCAACAATACTTGAGTAGGTAGCCATTGCTTTATCCAGGGGAAACTTCCCAACTCAGGGATTGAGTTTTCTGCATTGAAGGGAGATTCTTTACCATCTGAGTCACCTTAATAGTTGCAATTTTGGTGTGTCTCTGGGAGGAGATGAAACTACACTTTGCCTTGTCCACCATCTTTGCCACTACCTCTCCAATTTTATTCTTCTTCTGTTTTCTTTTTAATTTGTTCTCTAAAGTCTTCATCATTTTGCTCTTGTGTATGCAATAAAATTGTACATCAACTTAGATTCTTCATAAACTATTTTCTTCAAAAAGTAGAATTAGAATATATCAGAATCCTTAACCCAATGTATAGAAATAGTAAGATTTGTATTTACCTCCTTTGAATTCAGATAGATGCCAGTAAACTTTTCTGCCCAAGCACTGATTTTTAAAGCCATCACTACCTCTCTTTTTAAAATTATTATTTTTTTGCTATATTGTGACAATGTCTACGGCACAATTTTTATTTCTTGCTTACGACTATTAATATTAGTATTACTATAAATGTTTAAATGTTATGCATCCTGTTATCAAGTGAAATATCAAGCAAAAAGTTGGCATTCAATAAATATTGACTGAAAAAGTACATTTATAAGTGAGAATTAATAGTTAAAAAGTTTAAATAAGCACCAGTATTTAAAATATATATACACATACATATACATACATACACACACACACACACACACACACACACACACACACACACACTAAAGTATCAAATACTTTTTTTATTTTGTAAAAATAAGAGAAAGTTGTCCAGATCTATAATGCAGAGGGAAAAAAAAAAAACACCTTCTGTTGACTACCTCAAAGATAATTCTCACATGGGTAAATCAATTTGAATATAGGTCAAAGTTTTAATTTATTTTCACCTTCAGAGAGAATGAAATAAAGTACAATTATAAAATGAATATAATATATGTGTCTTAGCTTGTAGCTTTGGTTAAAATTTCTAACATACCTGAGATTCATCTTCTAGCCTGTTAGAATTATAATAACATATTGAAAGTATTCACAGCATTTCTAGGAGGATTAGATAAGGGAAAGGTGTAAAATCTTTAAAACTGTGAAAATATTTTTCAATAATATTGTCTTATTATTGCAAATTAAATATATTAATAAATAGTCTTTATAATCTGACATCCTTGAAATTGAAAATGTGGACGAGTAAGCTAACTTCATTAACACCACCTATAAGGTTCTTAGAAATAACAAATCTCAGGCTTTGCATTAGCAAATCTGACTCTGAATCTATCTTTTAACAACATTCTTAAGCATTCACAAATATGTTAAATCTGAGGAATCATCAGTTTCTAATACTGTCTGAAATTGACAAATATGTTGGGAAAATATTCCTATGCAATTTTTGTGATAAAACTCATTTTCTTTTCACATTAACAAATATTTATATTTCATGATACAAATATTTATATTTTACTAATATTTTCTGGCTTTTCTGACATTAAATACTATTATTCCCTTCTAATTTGAGCTTCAAAATATATTTTCTATCTTATTTTGCTGATGCTATAGAGTACATAGGAAAAATGGATTAATTGCTCAATGTAGTGTTGTTTGTCATCAACATTCAGAGAACATTCTCATAGGTAGTAGATTGGGTTTGTGAGATTTTCCCCCTCTATCAGTTTCCTATTTTCACTTCCTCCAATAATTTGTTGTTTTGAGGACTATTGTATTTAGCTGTTTATCTTCTTCCTTGAATTATATATTTTTAATGCATTGTGTATTACAACGATGAGGAGAAAGCCAAAGCTTCAGCAAGCCTGAGCCAGTGATTTATAAAAGCTCAAGAAACAAAACCACAAAACTGATTCAGACACATTTTTTTTTTTTTAATTTCTGGAGGCAAACAATCCTTTATAATTTTCTATTATCCCAGCTACAGTTTAAAACATATAATTTTGGAGCACAAGTGAGGAGACAGATGCTTCTTTTCTAATGGTAGTGGATTCCAGGTACTTTCTCAGAATGTTTTAAAGGTAGCATGATAATTTTGTGTAGATTTAAGAAGCCACAGAAAAACATGTAAATCCATAATTACAGTAACACCTTTCACAAAACATTATTTTAAATGTATTAACTGATCAAGGTGACTCATCTTTCCTGAACATGGTATAACTAAAATAGTATAATTAGAATTATTCTATTCATATAGGAAACATGTACTGAGCACTTACTCTGTGCCACTCATAGGGTAGCACATGGGACATGTGCTGAATGGAGATGGGTGGAAAATGTGAAATTAAATACAATTAATAATAAGATCTTGCTAAATGATGTAATTATGTTTCTCATAACCACATAAGGAGAAAATGCAACAAGAGGCTATTATTATAACTATTTAGAAAATATCTCTCTGATTAAGAGGTGTTTAAAAATAAGACTTTAAAACTGAGAAGCAGTTAATATTATAAACAATGGGTGGATCATGGTGTCAAGTAGTGTATGTGCTGTGTGTTACAAGTCGCTTCAGTCGTGTCTGACTCTTTGCAACCCTGTGGACTTAGCCTGCCAGGTTCCCCTGTTAATTGGGATTTTCCAGGTAAGAATACTGGAGTTGGTTGCCATGCCCTCCTCTAGAGGATTTTCTCTTACAACTCCTGATTGGCAAGTGGGTCCCTTACCACTAGTACCACCTCAGAAGCCCAATATAGCATTGGAAATACTGAAGTGGGATATGGACAA